>JAAEAF010008391.1:0-37633 GCA_011037195.1 Triatoma infestans
ACGCAGAAAGTGTGGGACATGCAATCCACTAAAAAACCCACCTCCCTCACAGGCACTTGTTCACCCCGAGACTGCTTATGTACTTAGGGTACGGAAAACCCACTGCATCTGGAATGGCATGGTAAGTCTAAGCTGGTGCCAGGAGGATGTGGTAAAACCGTAGGGCACGTTCAGGAGTTTCTTGATCATGCCCGGGCCAGTGACCATTCTGGCCTTTAAGTAGGGGACTTGTTCCCTCTATGAAATGGTACCATGGGATCGTGAGTCAGCCCGGCGGAGCTCAGTCTCCGTGCTCACGAGCTGCGGAAAGGTTTCGTGGTGGTCGAGGATTTGCAGTGATGATGGTAGAGTCCCAATGATCTGTTTTGTGGGAGGAAGTTGGCTGGTTTGCCTTCGGGAATAGTTCCGCCTTCTTCCATTCCCTCACAACAACATGCTTATGGTACTACCTCGGGGTGGTGCCTCGTAACACCATCGCGGACTGCCTCCGACCTAGCTGGACCCCGTACGCGGCAGGTCGAGGTGCCTATTCATTTCAACGATCTTCATCTGCAGGACCGTCCGGACAAGTTTGAATGGTCCACTCCTCGGGTGTGCATAGCCCTCAGCTCCCTCATGGAAGATCCATCCGATTTCGGCATCCAGCCTCTGCCGTTCTCGCACCCATCTGCCGCATCTAAAGAAGGTATGGCACGCATCATCCCTGTCTGAACCTTCGTAGATGCAGGACATTCTCCACCCTCCATAGGTAGGCAGCAAAACAGCCATGTCCTGTAAGAAATTAGGTGAGGAAGTAGTCGATCTCGCCATGCCACCTAGTTAGCCATTCCGATAGACTGGGGATGAGCCTCGCGGTCCACCTACCGCGGTGCTCATCCTCCCAACGCTCCTGCCACCTTCGTATTGTGGCCCGTCTGGCCCTCAGCATCTGTCATCCGCTTCGCCTGGCTCAAATTCAGATACTCCACATGTCCTAAAAGCAATCCAGTATAGTCCCCACGATATATATGTTATATGTAACGCTAAAGCCAAATACAAGTCAAGTAAAAATACCAAATTTGGAAAAAATTTGTCAATCAAAATTCAATATTTGCAGTAAAAAAAAAAGTCTATATTTATTCCGTACCAGATTTCTACTTTCTCTTACTCCTGAGAATAATAGGAAGTATTACGAGTGTATCGAATTTTTGAAATTGTTTTTTGACCGGAAATAGGTACATGTGTTTAAAGTCACGTTGTGGTCCACTGGTTAGCGTATTCGTCTTTGGTTGCAAGAATTCAGGGTTCGATTCCTGTGATGGCTAAAACGGTGTGTAGTGAATCTAGGTAGCGAAGGCCAGAAAGAACTATACGACAGTGGTAACCGCGATGTGCTTACCATACGCCCATGCGTGTGTGTAGGTATCATAAACTTTGTCTTACGCGTTTAGATACTACCACCGCATCTGACACGAAGATTTCTGATATAATTCATCAACCAAAAGTGTGAATTCGACTTAACTAAATTTTTTTTTTTCATGTTTTCGTGATTTTTTTGAAAACTGTTCCAACGACTTTCTTTAAACTTCGCATACTATCTACATAAATAAATATTTAATCAATTTTGGTATATGTACCGCCGAAACGAGTACTGAAGAGTTACTGAATACTGGAAGAGTTTCTGTAAAATGTTTCAAATAAAAGTGATACGTTTATACCTGTGCAGTAAACATTCCACATTTCAAAAATCTGGTATGAAACACTCACACGACTTTCTCTTACTCTTAATTAATACAATTTAATTGTTTTAATTTAATGTTGGTATTATCGAATGCTGCTGCCTTGCGGGGAAGTGGCAGGGTGAGATTAAAGAGGTGCGGATATTCTCTGATAGTCAGGCCACACTGAGGGCTTTGAGCAAACCGTGTTGGCGTTCCAAATTGGTGGGAGAATGTAGGAGAAGGCTCAATGCCTTAGCTCGGAGAAGCAAAGTGCAGCTCTATTGGGTAGCCGGACATGCGGGAGTAGTGGGCAATGAGAGGGCGGATCGGCTGGCTAGGGAGGGATCCTCTTTATCTTTTTGTGGTCCCGAGCCAGTCCCTTGCCGTCACTAAGAGGTTTTATGATAGTCAGATCAGACTTTGGGAGACGAGAGTTTTGGAAAAATGCTGGGAGGACACGCAGGGGTGCCTCCAGGCTAAAAGATTCATCAAAGGAACCAAGCAGGGGATTTCAGATTACCACCTGTCCCTTAGTAGGATAGGACTGAGGACCTTGGTGGGTGTAATGACCAGACACACATGGGTTATATATTTGCATAATATAAGGAGGACGTTTAGCCCCATATGCCAGAACTGTGATGATGGAGTTGGGGAAACGGTGTATCAATAAGTCAGTGTCCCCTATTCGTTAGTACTAGGTTTCGTGTATTTTTGGGAAGGCACCACTCTAGCGAGATTCCCTGTGTGAATTGGAGTTGAAGGATGTCTTGGGATATTGCAGACTGACCGGTAGACTACCGGGGCAGATTAATTAGGGGGATGATTTGGTGGGGGGGGCAAAACTGGGGGGATATTTTTTCTTTAAAAATTGCACGTTTACAATGTTTAAGTTGGGCTGCCATACAAAAATCATCGTGGGGGCTTTAAACTTATATACTCTAAGCGGCCTTAAGTGGACCCGCTCTTTCCAAACAACAGCGGTGGAAATTTAAATTTAACTAACTGACATATCCCCAAAAACCACCCTCTATATCATTTTTTATCAAACAAATGTTAAAAAAAATAAAAAAATTGATACATTTCTTTCTAGGCAGCAATCATTCCCAGGTTTAAAGAAAATCATTGTAATGGTTTTTGAGAAAATTCCAAAAAAAGAAAATTAAAAAACCTATTCTATAAAATTGTATTAACCGATTTTTTACAAATTTGGTATTCTATCAATGCTTCTTTAATGTGTATTAATATTATACACAGAAGTGGTACTTTAAAGGAAAGCATAACGCTACTGTCTCCCTCCCCCTCCCCACCCCCAAAAAACTCCCAAGGAAATGTTTTAAATAAAAGTGAAAGATTTATCTGTGTAGATAGTATACGAAGTTTTTAAAGAAAATCGATTTTAATCCGTTTTCAAGAAAATAACGAAAAAACTGAAAAAAAAAAAAGAAAAGAAAAAAGAATCAGTAAAGTTGATGGATTGATGGATTTTGTCGCGAAATTTTCATGTCATATCCGGGAGGTAGTATGTAAAATGGAATACCATGATTCATTCCTGCGCCATTTTTGTCATAATTCACTAAGAGCATTCTTTTAATATTCAAAGTATATGTATGATATATTCACGGGAAGTAAAAAAAGACGTCAAAACTGGCTAATGTGGCACTTCGAATGCTACTGCCTTGCAGGGAAGTGGCAGGGTGAGATTAAAGAGGTGCGCATATTCTCTGATGGTCAGGCCGCACTGAGGGCTTTGAGCAAGCCTTGTTGGAGTTCGAAATTAGAAGGAGAATGTAGGAGAAGGCTTAATGTCTTAGTTCGGGGGGGTGGGGCAATGCAGCTCTATTGGGTACCCGGACATGCGGGAATAGAGGGCCGTGAGAGGGCGGATCGGCTGGCTAGGGAGGGACGCTCTTTACCTTTTTTGTGGTCCCGAGCCAGCCCTTGCCGTAACTAAGAGGTTTTGTGATAGTCAGATCAGATTTTGGGAGACGAGGGTTTTTAGAGAAATGCTGGGTGGACATGTAGGGGTGCCTCCAGGCTAAAAGATTCATCAAAGGAACCAAGCAGGGGGTTTCAGATTACCTCCTGTCCCTTAGTAGGATAGGACAGAGGATCTTGGTGGGTGTAGTGACCGGACATACATGGGTGTCTAGTCATTTGCGTAATATAGGGATGACGTCTAGTCCTATATGTAAGAACTGTGATGATGGAGTTAGGGAAACGGGGTATCAGTAATTATGTCAGTGTCCCGGTTTCGCTGGCACCTAGGTTTCTTGTATTTGGGAGGGCACCACTCTCGCGGGGTTGCCTGGGTGAGTTGGAGTTGAAGGATGTCTTGGGATATTGCAGATAGACCGGTAGACTACCGGGAGAGATTAATTAGGGGGATGAATGGGGGGGGAAATGGGGGATAAAAGCTATATAGGCTTAGGTCCCAAGCCAATAGGCACCCAGTTTTCAATAATAATAATAATAATAATACCCCAATTTTAAATATTTCGAAACAACATTTTTTGTAATATTGTATACGTATATCGATAATTTTATTCTCATGTGCCATGTTTATTATTTTGTTATTTTGGAAAATTCTGTTTTATAATGGACATTTCGCCTCAGATTTGAAAAATAATCTAATCTAAAAATGGAAATTAAAGCTGATGGCTGCTGCATACCTTACACTTTCTGCAAGTTCGGATTTTTTTTTTTTTTTTTACATTCTCATTTTGTTACAAGAAGAGTAAGTATTGTGATCATTTCAAATTATCGTATTATTTTCGAAATTATCGTATTTCGTTTAGGTATCAACCACCCACATCTGACAATCCATCAATTTTCAGAACGTGTTTACTGAATGTTCTTTTATTTTTTTTTTGAGTTTTTTTTTTTGCGATTTCTCTTTAAACTTCGTATATTACCAATACTCCATAAATGCCTATCACTTTTGTTTGAAATATCACATTTACTTTCCGGGAAATGTTTATCTTTTGTCGGATTCTAAGGGTACAGTAACACAGCTTTCTCTAAAGTACCATTTCAATACAATTTATGGTTTTTACCCCATCTATATAATACTAAAATAGTGTAACGTTTTTCCCTCTAAACTAGCTACTGCAACTAGTTTTAAGGGGGTTCGTATAGATAAAATACTCTAAACTTCAATAAAGAAAACACCTATTTATTGTTATATACAATAAATTACAAAATACAACACTTAATAATAATTACTTCACAGTTTAAACCACAAAAGTTCACTTTGTTCACTTTTTATACACTTTTCACAAACTAGTGACTTCGTTTGTAACTGGAAAACTCTCCCTACTCTCTGCGGTCCCACTATTTATACCGGTGGAGAATCTTCTAGAACTTCCCCGATTCTTCTACAAAAAACTAGGGCGCGTTGCCAGCGCTTCCTAGCGGCCACTAAGAGAACTTGAGGTTCCTACTTCCTCTCCTAGATGGCACCACTGGCTGCGTTACAATAAATAAAAAAAGAACTGCTAGAATTTCAAATTTGAAGAAAATCAGAAGTATGGCTTTACATAGCCTGTATCTATCCATTCCCCCATCCTCTCCTAGACCCTACACTATCCTAGCCCCTATCCTATTGTAGGCTCTGTCCTATCCTAGCACCTATCCTATCCTATCCCGTTCCCTATCCTATACTAGCCCATATCCTACTCTCGCAGCTAGCCCTTATCCTATTCTATCCCCTATCCTAACCAAGCTCCTATCCTATCCTGTCCCCTAACCTATAAATATCCTATATACTATCCTAGCCCCTAGCCTATCGGCCTTAGCCCCTATATTGATTTATGCATTTGTGGGGGGGGGGGGATTTCTTGCAAAATGGCTGAAATAATTTTCTTTAAAAACACTCAATGCTAACGTCACAAACTTTTATTTCAATAAAAAATTATCTTCTGAGACCTTTTGATTTAAAAATCTTCTGGTGGAGCCTGTCAATTTGGTATTGATATTTATGTTTTAAGTTATAAGTTTTGTTTGTTGAGATAGAGGTCGCTGCTGCCATACAACTCACATTCAGATATACATGTAATTAAATTGTAATATTTGTTAGTAACAGAAAATTGTTTGAGTGTTTCAAACCAAATTTCATTGCATTGAATTAACGAATTTCATTGAAATCAAAATCAGGGTACATAGCTATCTATTTTCACACTGTACTTGTAGAAGTACGTCAAGCGTTCCAACTTTTGTTTTGGGATTTCTGAGTCTGTTTCCTATCTTGTCTATTTTCTTATCCTACAGAGCCATCACTTTATCAGAAATACTTTTATTAATTAACAGTGTCTATAACATAAGATCTTACTATAAGATCCAAAATGAACTTTAATCGCTTTAGTAACTTGAATCATAGTTGGTCTCACCACTAGGAGGATAACATTTCACTCGTAATCTTGCTTGAATTAAGTACGTAATTAACTACTCAGCGGGATTTATATTTGCATCCATAACAACTTTTTCAAATTGTACCCAAAAACTGGATCCATTCTTTTGAATCACCTTAAAAAATAACGGTATTTCTTGTACCGTTATTTTGGCAATATAAATTTTCCTATCTCCTTGTGAGCTTCCGGGCAGGGCTCTTGATGAATTTTTGTCTTCTTTTTTCTTCTTCTTCTTCTTGGCTTCCTGTCTGTGCAGATTAGCCAGATGATTCTCTGCCCAGGTTTCTTGCAACTTTCATCGGCCGGTTTTACCAACGGCTGGTGGTAAGTTGTTTGTCGATGATGGTAACTATATATTGTTCTACTCATACTATTTGCTTTTTCATGTCATAGTGTGATTTTCTTTTTGTTTATAAAATTGAAAATAGCCAAATATAATCCGTGGTTTGGTTTTTTGAAGATGGTATGCAGATTGGCAGGTAGTGTTGCATTTTGCACTTATGATAACTTTCCATAGTTTATCTCTATCCTCTTGGTGATTATCACAATCGAAAATCAGGTGGTTGGTTGGCGTCGATGATTGATTCAGATGGACATGAGATAACTGGGATTCCCATACAAGACAGATGATGGGGAGAAAAGTTATGGTTAAAACGAAGTCTGGTCACAGTTGTAAATTTTCGTCTTTTGTTATTAATTTAAACATTTCATTTATCTCTTTATGGAATCTCTAGTTATCTTGTTCTAGTTCGGCCTTCAACTCTTTCCAGTCATATGTTATCTATTTTCTTTAGAAGAATTAATCTCATTTGGTCAAATTCAGCTTCCAACTTTTCTAAATATATTTCCACATTCTCTTATACAGCCACTAACTTAGACAAATTTTTGTAATAACTGTTTTCTTTAGCTCCATGCGATTTTTGTTACCCCGTCTTGTCATGATCATTTCTTTTTATAAATGTAAAAAAAAAAATAATGACTGAGTAAAAAGAAAAACAGAATCCACTAGCTAAATAAAGGCAATATATTTTATTAAACTTTTTTTTTGTAAAAATTATATAATTACTTTCTACAATGAATTATATTTAAAATACAAAATCATGATCCACATAGCTTCTTCAATAAACACAGCTTCCTTAGAATAAATTTTTTCCAAAAAATACTTCACCTAATAAGTGTTTATATATCTATGGTTAGCATTCCAAGTTTAATGAAAATTGTTGTGGCCATTTTTGCGAAAAAGTCCTTCAAAAACTTAGATCGGCAAAGTAGCACTTTTCAGCTTGCCGATTTACTTTGTATTTACAATTCTAGCAATGCGTTTATAGATTTTAATATAATATAATTGGTACAGTAAAATATTTCCCTAAACAACCAGTTTAATGATCTAACAGCAATGAAAAAAATTCCTGAACAATGATTGGAAATAAAATTGATGGGCCTTCAAGTTTGCGGTTAGTTTGCAAAGTTTGAAAGGAAAAAGAGAGGGCGCGTGAGAAAGAGAGTGAAAAGAAGAAACCATTTGCTAGATAATTTTCCACCAGATTCGGACAACTCACCAGGTCAGTTGAGTTTACTTCGGCTACTCTATCCTGGCTTGGAGTTTTGTCTCAGGGGTCATACGTGGAGCTACTCTCATTTAGGATTCCTCCGGGGGACTCTAAATGGTGTAGGTACGCGTGTATTGCAAGGCTCCCACACAAACTGGACACGCTTCAACCAGAAGATGTCGGTTGCGCGACGACGAATGGCCCAGTGGAAATCAGCAAACCTCTCTCTGGAACTCATCCTGGAGGATCTACATCACATCACAGATAATGCGAAGGACATCAACAACACGGAGGAGAACTTACATAGGCGTTCACATCACGGACGACGCTGTCGGACATTTATATCTACATCACGAAAGTCAACTACACAATAGACTCCAGGACTCTAAATTCATCGTGGCTACTCAGCGTAGACAGGCTGCGTCATTTTTTGAATCAATGGAACCAGTTCCTCTTACAGCGGTAAGAGAAAGTAGAATCAGAAATAAAACAAAGCCTACCGCCCAAGTAACAATTTTCCTTAATTAAGTTTAATAGTTTTGGCTTGATCCTGTGATTAAGGAACAAACAAACTGATAAAAGAACAAACAAACTGATAAAAAAAAAAATAAAAAATGTATATATATTATTACAATAACAATGAACGCTTGAAAGTGTAAAAAAAAAAAAAGAAGCTTTTAAAAATAAATGAAAAACAAGATACAGCAAAATTGCCATTTTGTTTTATATAAAATTATTTATTAATGAAACATTTTACTAATTACGTTTTAATAACGTTCTCTATTTGAAGTCATAACAAAATCAAAATATTATTAATTATCAACTAATTGTTTCAGTAGAGTAGAGGGTTAAAATTCCCCCACCAAAATATTCCTTTCAGCATGATTAAATGAGCAATTTTCTTCAAGGAGTAAAAAAAAAATAAATAAATAAATAATCACTAATTGAAGTCTGTTAATCGTTAATTGAAAACAGGAAGTTAGAAGGAAATGAATTTAATTTTAGTATTTAATTATTTTTAAATTTTTAATTGAGAAAAATATTTCAATCTTGTTTTATTAAAAAATAAATAAATAAATAAAGGATTTAAAGTTTCTTAAAATAGAATACTTTACAAACAAAAGGTAGAAAAAATAATATAAAGTTAATTAGAGCATCTGAGCGAACTCTTGTTCGTTGATACTGATACATATATATTTTATAATATTGTAACGCAGCCAGGAGTGCCATCTAGGAGAAAAAGCAGGCACCTCAAGTTCTCCTCGTGGCTGCTGGTAGGCGCTAGCGGGATGCTCTAGGTTTTTCTAAAATGTTCCATGGCGGTCTCCCACGTTCTACCGCGCCTAGGATGTTCAAGAAGGTTCCAGACCCTTCTTCAGGGGGAATAAATAGGCGAAGAACAGCTCGACTGAATCAGACTTGTTACAAACGGAGTGTGCGTTTGTGAAAAGTGAATAAAAAGTGAACTAAGAGGTTGGTTTAAACAGTGTATTTAAGAGCTTTATTAGTAATTTATTGTGTTAAACAATAAATTGGTGTTGTTAGAAGTTTAGTGTTGTTTTATCTGAACGAATCCGCTTAGCGACTAGTTGCATTAGCTAGTGAGAGAAAAACGTTACAATATATTCTTTCTTAGTGAATTGTAGTTTACATTATCTCTAGAAAAATGAATTTAATTTTAGTTTTAATATTTGTAGCATTGAGCTATCAATAACAGTTGTTGAATCCGCTGTTATCTTTTGGTTACTGTTGTGTATTTTACATTAGGTTCAATTGTAATGTAAGCAGATGATTTGAGAGAGGCAGTTTTAATACATCTATGAATTATGAATTTGCATTTGTGAATAATTGCAAATATGTAACAGGCACAAAGATAGGTTTAATTTTGAGTTCTCTCCCCCTCTCTTCCTTCCGCCCTCTAAATAGATTTTCCCTTTAAAGGCTTACTTGAAGGGAAGAAGGGAGTGTTGATTTAGTAGAGAGATAGTGTTTCAATCCAACTGCAACATGATTACCATCACCATAATGTAGTTATTCCGACCAGGAGTAACAAGTCTGTTCTAACAACTATTTATTACATTCTCTTCTAATATTTTAGGTAAACATAATAGACTTTCATTGGGGGTAAGCTTTTTAAATTCACTTAAATTTTATAATTTTTTTTCTCTAATTATTACTAATTACTTTGTTTGTTTTTTTTTTAATTAACTTTGTTTTTTATTTAATAACTTACTCTTAATTTAATAAAAATAAATAAAGAGTTCAGTTTAAAAGTATACTGAATTAGTTTTTATTAAGGTACCACGATAGCTGAGTGGTTAGAGGTGCGGACCGCAAAGCTGAGGTGGTGTATTGTGGTACAGGTTCGATTCCCGGTCTTGGACTTGGATATTATTTGATGTGTTAATATGAGTAATATATAGCAAAGTCTGTTAGCTACCGCCTCCGATAACTGGTCCGATAACAAATAATGCCTTTTTAACATACCTACGGGTTTGACCTCCGACAATTGATCAGGAGCTGGATTATAGTGATTACAGTGATATTTTTTAAATTTTTCATAAATAAATTCCTGAATCGTTGAAAGCCCTAAGTCTCTATGGAGTTGACTGTTTCGTATGAACCACTGAGCATTTACTGCTATTCTCAGGATTTTATTTTGAAATACCTGAAGTCTTTGTAATTTTGTAGATGATGCACCACCCCAGATTTCGCTTCCATATGTGAGTAAGGGTCTGATGATAGACTTATTTAAGAGCAACGTGCATTCAGATTTCAGTCTAGATTTTCTGTTAACGATTGGATATAGGAGAGCTAATCTGGCGTGAACTTCTGTCAATTTTTTGTTGATATGATAATTAAAGGTTAATCGGCGATCTAAATATATACCTAGATATTTTATTGCTTCATCTTTTCTGTTCCATGGCAGTAACTGATTGCCAAATAATAACTGAGGTGGTTCTTTTGGCCTCCTTAGGGTGAATATTTGTGGCACACATTTATTAATATTTAGTATTATTCTCCATTTCTTGAAATAGTCCAGTAGCAGTTGCAAACTCTCTTGAAGAGATTCTCGAGCATCGATGATGTCTGTGTGTGCACCACTGTATCGTCTGCAAAGAGGGCTATTGAACCAGGAATGTGCACAAAAGTGATATCAGAAAGATAAAGGTTGAACAGGATTGGTGATAGTACAGATCCTTGGGGTGTTCCACCATGTATTGCTCTTAATGTCGAATAATAATTATTTAATGTAACTTAAAATGTTCTGCCAATTAGATATGAGCAGATTATTTCAAATAGATAACTTGGAAAACCAGCTTTCCTCATTTTGTACATCAAACCATGGTGCCATACCTTGTCAAATGCTTGTTGAAAATCTAAAAATGCAGCCAATGTGTGTTCTTTTCTTTCAAAGCCTCTAACTATGGTTTCATGCAGTCTCATCACCTGATGTATAGTAGAGTGTTTATTTTGGAATCCGAATTGGAAGTCCGGGATAATATTATCGTCGGAGCAATTTTGAGGAAATCGCATAAGAAAAAACTAATAAAGTGGTATTAGTTAGGTTTGATTTTGTAGTGGAATCGTTTATTGGATGATCTGATCCCACGTGATACTACAAGATGCAGAGGAATCGTTTAAGTGATTCCTGAGGTATGTAGTAGATGTCTTGAAGAGGGCGGAAGTTGGTTTAGATATTTTTGGAAGTTAGTGCTCGAATTATTAACACGGAAGTTATAAAAATAGACTGTATTTGAACAATAAATTAAACGTAAAAAATGGTAACTATTAACAAAAAATACTTAGAAATAAATAGAAGATAAATAACTAATAATTTTGAATGATTAAGATAAATGAACTAAGATGCACCACTAAAGTAATAAGTATAAAATAAAAATTGTATAGGGACGCGTAAACTGCTGCTCATATATGAAGACATACTGAAGTATAATCGTATAATCATCCCCTCTTCCAATGAGGCGAGTTTATATATTAGTGTTAGCAACACTCACACCAAGACATCTGTCCTAGTGTGCGACCTTGGTTAGTTTGGTGACCACCGATTTAGGTCAGTGGCCCGCCTTAGCGGTGCTTGCTTTGATGTAAGGGTATTTACCCTTGGTTTGTTTGTTTGGCCGCGGCCTTGTCTTGAAGTCAGGCAGCTGGCTAGGCCACTAGTTATAAATTATTCCTTCTTTGTTATCTGTTGTAAAGATTTGACATTGCTATGACTTTGCCATGTCATTACAATATTTTGGCTAGTCTCCTTGATAGGGGTTTATTAATGTGCCACAGGTTCCAACGTTTAGGGCTGTGTTAAATAAAGAGGTAATGTTTGTGAATGATAATGGTAATGGTAATGGTTGAGGAATTTTGACAGATGACCTACTGTCGGATCCGATTGTGATACCTAAACGGAATATCAAGTTTGAACTGTCTACGTTTTTTCGTGTTTGAGCTGTGCTGTTCACATACATACACACACACACACACACACACACACACACACACATTTTCTAAAAACCACTTTTTTTGGACTCAGAGGACCTCAAAACGTATATTAACGCTGAAAACTCGTTATCGAAAATTTGGCATGATTACAATACTTCCTCTTACTAAGTGTAAGAGAAAGTCATTATTTTTAGATATTAAATTGATGAAATCTTAGATTTTGTCTTCCTAGAAGCCTCTACAGCTCAGTGTCTGGTGATGGACAGTGTTGTCTGTAACGAGAGAACACTGTCCGAGGCCGGCAGTGCATTGAGAAGGCCGGGCGCCAATGACCATAGATGTTGACGCCCCTTATATTAAAAAAAAAAATTGATGAAATATTTCATGTGATCGGGATGATATTAGCTCAGTGGTAGTGCGCTGGACTAGCAATGCGGACGTCCCGGGTTAGGTTTTCATCTTAACTGCTATTTCAGATTATTATACAATTCTGTCATCTAAATAATGTTAATTAGAATTAAATATGTTGTTGAAGTTCCGAGTTTGAAAAAAATCGGATAACCGGAAGTGCGTCTACTTTACCACTTTGAAATAAAATTCCTCTACCGGAAGTACCATTTTAAGTTGTTTTTTTTACGTTTTTGCAATTTGCCCAAAAATAGCTTCGACGATTTTCTTAAAACTTTTTATATAAACTACACATATAAAGATCTACAACTTTTATTTAAAACATTTCTCTGGGAGAAATTCATTTAAGGGCATTTTTGTTGGAGGAAGGGTGGGGTTATGTTTTTCTCTAAAGTGCACTCATAGTTTGATTATTCAATTCTATCATCCAAAATAAATTAATTAGAAATAAATAGATGGCCAAAATTTCGAGTTTCAAGAAAATTAGTAAACGGGAAGTACGCTTTTATTGGACAGTTTTTTTCAGTTTTCGAGAATTTCATTAAATTTGGTACACAAACTATAAAATTTGTCAATTATAATTTTCAGAATTGGAGTAAGAGAAAGTTGTGTGAGTGTTTCACACCAGATTTTTTTTCTTTTTAAATATTTAGTATTTAACTTGATTGTATTTTCTTTAATAAAGTCAAGTAACTCCCGAGCGGTTTGTTTTGCTTTTAGACTTCTTTTATCTTTCAACATTACTCATTTCCATTGTAATGAAACAAAACAAAAAAGTCCTCTAGAAAAGAGTCTTTTTATCTTTTTTAGCGTATTTACGTCACATAGTTGAATGAAACATTTTTAATGGAAATACTATATAACATTTTAGGATATATATAATATATACAAACGAGGATTTATATATATATATATATAAGCGATATAAATAACAAAAATCTGAAGTGAAACACTCACACAACTTTCTCTTACTCCAGTTTTAAAACTTATAATTGACAAATTTTATAGTTAGTGTATCAAATTTGATGAAATTCGTTGGAGTTCATCGAAAACTGAAAAAAAAAAAAACTGTACAGTAAAAGCGCACTTCCGGTATACTAATTTCCTTGAAACTCGGAATTTTAGCCATCTATTTATTTCAAATTAATTTTGTTTGGGTGATAAAATTGTATAATCAACTATGATACCACTTTAGAGGAAGCTGTAACCCCAACCCTTCCCTAAAAGTGCCCTTAAATGAATTTTACCAGAGAAATGTTTTAAATAAAAGTTATAGATCTTTGTATGTTTAGTTTATATAGGTAGTTTCAAGAAAATCGTCGGAGTCATTTTTGAGAAATCGCAAAAAAGTGAAAAAATTATTTAGTAAAGTGGTGTAAAGTGGAGTAAATGCACTTCCGGTTATCCGATTTTTTTCAACCTCGGAATTCACCCATTTCGGGACTGTCCTCACCTCAGTTCACATATATTTAAATATGATGATGATTTATTCCTCATCGTCAACCCCACATATATTTAAATATGTGGACGACTTATTTCTCATCGTCAACCCCAACGACATTTCCCTAATCTTACACCATTTTAACACTTACCACAGCAGGCTCCAATTCACAATCGAAAGAGAACAAAACAACAGCCTCCCCTTCCTCGACACGATCATAATCCGGAATCCAGACAACACTTTAACTTATAACTGGTACACGAAACCGACTTACTCAGGACGACTTCTTCACTACTTATCTGACCACCCTTTCCACCAAAAAGTCAACACTGCAAAAAACTTAGTGAACCGTGCCCTTTCACTCTCCCATCCCACCTTCCACAATGAAAACATCAAAAAATCGAGAAAAATCCTGTCCGCCAATGGTTACCCTTCACACATCATAAACAATATAATCAAAAAAGCATTGACACCAACATTACACTCACCACACACGAGTAATCCCATCAACATCACGAATGTACCTATCCACAGATCTCTTACACACATCCACTCTCTCTCCCAAAAAATAAACAAATCCCTCAAAAAGCATATCCCCAATCTCATCACAGGCTTCACTACCACTAATAAACTTTCCAAACTATATACTAAACTAAAAGACCCTATCCCTAAACTCAACAAAACCCATACAGTATACAACATCAAATGCACTACACCACTTTGCAATGCCACGTATGTAGGAGAGAGCTCACAATACTTACATAAAAGACTAAAACAACACAAATATGACATCACCTCCAAAAAAATAGACAGCACAGCACTTTCCAAACATGCATTATCCCTAAATCATTCCTTTGACCTGCAAAACCCATCCATTTTAACAACTCAACCTAATCACACAAAACGCCTCCTAGCAGAATCAGTACATATCCACCTACAACCCAATCCCATAAACCACAAAAAAGACAAAGAAGTCATCTCATCACTCTACAACAACATCCTCCACTCCATTAAGTAGACATAGTTCCATCCACCCAGCCCTTAGCGCCTTCACCCTACATATTTTCCCCGGCTAATTCCCCCTTTTTTTCTCCTATTTATCAAACTATTCCCATTAATCTGATCCATATTCCAAGTAGCTTAAAATTCTTATTTATTAAAAATTACATATATATATTTTTAATAAAAATATACTTGTTCATTATTTTTGCCCTGCTTCTTAGTCCTTTCACTCCAACAATACCTAACGGTACTTCACCCCTCCCACCTCTACTTTCACCGGTGTTCCTTTCCCAACCTTTCACTGGTAGTACACTCATAGACCACAGTCATAATTGAACATGTAATAGAGCACACAAATTCTGTATTTACAAGGTCTGTAATAGTTCCATAATTTTTCTATATTTACCTGTGTAATTTGTTTTTAGTTTTCCATTACATTTTTGTTTTTGTTTTTGTTCTGTTAATGCTAGCTAGATTCTTATGTATATTTTTTCTTTATAGATAGCCCCTGAAGAAGACAAACAATGTTTGTCGAAACGTCGGGCCATTAATAAAAAACACTTAAAAAAATTTTTTTGGTGTTTTTCTTATGATACCCCCGGCCGATCAGCCAACTAAGAGATACATCAGCTATATAACATTTGATAGCATGCAATATTATTAACATAAAATCATTGAATTTATCTCCGGAACTGAGAATATCATTCGGGGGGGCCAACAAAGAAAATATTACAGATGAATATATTATGGCGTTTTTTGTCCAAAATCACCAGATATATGCTGCTCCGAAATCTATACTCCAACTCTGTATGGTGTGGGATTTTATTTTTTAATACCATAAAATAATTATTTTTGGAAAAGATAGACCATATCCCTGCACTATTTATTCATTGACCTAAATCAAGCCTAAGATATGATCTTTTAGGTTTCCATGGCCATTTTCATGAAAAACACTTGAGATGAACCGCATCAGTGGTTTGCTAAAAACGAAGTTTCGCCTATTATCAGAGCCACGCCCCTTGTTTACCAAGTTTCAGTGCCGTATTGGCTTTCAAGATGTAACGTCCTTAAGAGGCTCACTGCAAATCTGCGAAATGTTCGGTTTCTAGCAAACCACTATGGTGGTCTAAACCCGGAAACTCTAGTGTTTTTTAAGTCTACGATAGTTTAGATTGGCTTAATTTGACGTTGGCGGAACGTTGGCATAATTGAATGTTTTTTTCTTTATTCCTAAAGCAGAGAGAGACACACAAAAATTGAGGGTTTCATTCGCTACTTAGGCCAAACAAGAGTGGGAGATTCGGTACATATACAGCTGAGCAACCCCTACAGAGGGATAGTCTTTCACCAGTTTGTACAGCAGTCACAACGCGTCGGCAACCAACGACTACCCTTATCTTTACTCACTCCAAATCTCTCTCTCTACTTTAGATCCCTCTTTTCGGATCTTATTACACTGGTATGCCGCAATCTTGTTTGCATGTCTTCGTAGAAATGAGTCTTATAAATAGCAAGAATAGCGCCTGGGAAACGAGCTTGGTGTTGTAACCTTTGGATAAAGTTTTGGTAATCAATTAATATTTAGTTGTGCATTAAAATTTAATTTAAAATTTAGCTTGCAATACATAAGCAAATGCAAAGTATTGCAATATATAATTATAAGTGTAGCAATAATTTATTGTTTTGTGAATGTTAATTGAAGTGAATGGCATGAAAACAATTTGGAATCTTGCGTTCAGTAAAAAAGATCCTAATTATCAATTAAATTTGTTTGTTTGATTGTTTTTGCAAAGAATTACAGCACCAACGTAGTTTGAATTTTCTCACTAATTTCATATATATATAATTTTATATTATATTTAATATTTATTCTATTTAAAGAAAACATAGATCAATTTAATAATTTTGAACATTTAAAGATTTCGATAAAATGTGTAGTGGGTTCAGATGTCTTGGAGAGGTGTTGTGATGCGATGAATAGTTGGGAGTTAATTAGAGATTTTTAGAGAGTTGTTACTCGGAATATGAATTACGAATTTACGAAAATAGATATATATATTTTTAACAATAATTTAAACGTTTGAAAAGATAAACTACAATTAATTTAAAATGATTTAAATGTTAACTAGAATGCACAACTATAATGATTGATAAATAAATATATGTTTAAATACTTAGATAGGGACGCGCTCCGATGTATAAACTATGTCACTGGTAGAATCTTGATGATACGCTGATAAAATACTGAAGAATAATCCTCCCCTCTTCTTGTGGAGAGACGTTATATTGCCATCACTCACACATTGACAAGTGTGTAATTACGGGTCACACTAAAACATCTCTTGCCGTGTGTTGACCCTAGGTCTTGAATAGGTCGGTGAACAGGTGTGGCAACAGGTGATGGCGGTTATCAAAAGACTGTAGCCAGGTGGTCTTTTGAGTGATTTGTTGACCTTGTATATTGGCCAGGCGGCTTCTGTATACTGACCGTATAATGACCCTTTTGAAAGCAGTGTGTCTTTGGCGGTTCCTGTCCTTGGCGGTCCCTTTGACCGTGCACTGACCGCGGCTCTTGACCTGAATAATAGCGACTGGCTGGCACCACTAGTTATAATTTTTATAATTAAAAATTATATATTTTCCTTCTTGTTATCACTCCTTCTTGTTATCACATTACAATGCATTTGAAATCGAAAAAATCTCAGAATTCTTACTACTGTTATGAATAGTTTTGTCTATATATCAACATAAATGCTTTTTTTTTTTATGTTTAAAAAAAAAAAAATCATTATTATTATTTATTTATTTATTAATTTTTGGAGATAAATGAGCATGAACGCAATATCATCTGTTCATTTGAAAAATTTGATCCCTAACAGAAAAGTTTGCCGACCGCTGATGAAGATCTGATTTACTTTAGATGTTTCATCCTAACGCATTAGTAATTTTTACTTGATAGTCATGGTTCTTTTACTCTAGATTTGATTAGTCTATTACCAATATAGACAGATAAATGTCATTATGATGAAAATACTATGGCAGTTGAGAAAATAGTATTATTGCTGACTAAATGAAACCTTTATAAAAAATCTTTACTGTATCAAATAGTTTATTAAATATAAAATATTATGACATAAAAATAATTAAAATAAATATACCACAGTGAACGCTTATTGAAAATACATTGAAAATTATATGAAATAAAATGTTTTTCTTTATTTGATGTTGTAGACGTTACTAAACTGAAATTAATTAAAAGACAACTTATTAGTGGTTTAGTTAAAAATGACGTTCCTTTTATTGCAATATAAACAAAATATTCCCTTTAAATTAGATAACCTCTGTAGTGGAAGGACGAAATCGAAAAATAATAGTTTAAAGTTTAGAATATTTTATAGTATCCAAAATTGTATTTTTGTTAATATTTTATAATTATCTTAGTGCTGTGAATTTACCTTCAAAAAGAGTGTATCGTAGAGCCAGGTATATTAAATCTAGGTAATTGCTATTAGGAAAACAAAGGCACAAAAATCCGTTAATATAATACAATGCGACTTGGCCAACTGTTTTTTGTTAGAGAGCATTCCTTAGAACAGTCTCTCTGCTTTCAAACAACGACGTCTGTATTCTGCTTCCAAAGCCAGAACACTTCAGGAATCGCTCTCTTAGTATCAGTGCCAGTTTCACAATAAATTAATTAAGTTTATAATATCAAATAACTTGTAGTTATTATTTGAAAGAATATATTTAATTGATAATAGTGGTGACTTCTTAATTATTCTTAATACTTCTATCGCCAACATACTTACAAGCCCTTTTCACTAAAGCGCTCGTGCTACACACTTCCACTATTACAAACAAACACATCATCACACCAAAACATTACACCTCCAAACAGAGCAAGAAACTAACACAAAGTTCAAAAATAAAATCAAACATTAATCAAACTACATTTACTCTAATAAGAAATATGAAATACTTTCGTTAGAAATTGTTAGAAAATATTATTTATAAATCAATTTATTTTAATGTCATAATCAAATTGTAATATCTTGTTAATTTCTTTCAGCCTTTCACTGATAGTTATTATAAATAAGTGGGAATGGGTCCCATTAAAACCCTCATACATAATTTTTATGTGGGTTTTAAAAGGAAACTAAATGGAAAATTAAAACAAACAATAATAAATGATTGTTTAAGACGGTTGTTTAGGAGAGTCTAGGAGAATACAATCTATTTTGTTTCATAAACAGAAAATTGTTTGCTGTACTAATTGTATTATGGACAACTGAAACACACATGTTTCTATAATAGTGTCGCAAATATGCTATCTCTAAGATAGAACAGTTTAAGAAAGGAACAGACGAATAACTGATTTAAGAATCAAGTTAACTATCAAAGAGATAAGTCCTTCTTAAGTTAAACATATTATTTCTAGCATGTAATTTACTAGATTTAAAGATATATCAGATTAAGCTATCTAGCTATCAGATTAAGTATCTTTTTTCGTGCTTTTATACTATCATTAATAATGAATTTAATTTTTTCATTTATATGAAGAATCTACTCTTGCTCATTCTTTGGTTCCAATTAACAATTTTTGTTTTAAATAGATGTTTTCGGCAACTCTTTTAATTGACTCCTTTTATGCTGTTCAAACGTATTATTAGGGATTTTTGTATTATCCTGTTCACAGCTACAGGACAAATTTCTAAGCAGATTTAGGAAACCAAAAATACAAGCGTTAAGTGGGAAAATATCGTTCATAGTTTTCTTCATTAGAGGATAGTAACAAAGTGAAGATAGACCCTTTCCGGGAAATTTAATGGTCGAATTGTGTGCTCGTACACGTTTAAACTGCGTAATGCAATGTTTCATGCTTCACAATCCCAGAGAAGGAATAAGTTTAGACACAAGTGAAAGAATAGAGATAAATCTGGAGGAATCTGAAGTAGAAAGTAGTCTTTGATACAATACATAATAATAAAAAATAATAAAGCTGCTAATGAGAATGGAATACCTGCTGAACTATTAAAATATGGTGAGATACATAATGTAATCTGGATGAATGAAAGAGACAATGTCTAAATGATGGGCGAAAGATGATACATGCACGATTCACAAAAAAAAAAATAGTAACAAATTTCCAATGTAAACCTAGTTATTGTAATAGGATCCGAAGAGAGGTATCCAAGCCAGAGAGAGAAACATAAAATTGAGAATCTCACTCGCTACTTAGGCCAGACTAGAGTGGGAGGCTCTGTCTATATAAAGCCAAGCTAGCCCTACAGGGGACAGTCTTACAACAGTTATCAACGAGTCAGCAACCAATTACTATCCTTCTCTTCACTCAGCTACCTAATTTGTCGTTTATACTTGTTGGCAGTCATGGCAGTTTGTGTTACTTTTTCATTATACAGTGTTCATCATTATTACCAGTTTATTCGTCTCTTAAACCCAATTCTCTCCTTTTCAAACCCATTATATTATGAAGTAAAAAACACTTTGAGTTCCCACGTTGGGACCATGTCAGTGGTTTCCTAGAAACCAATGTTTCCAAACATTACAGCAAATCAGTAAACATCTCTCTTTACACAACTAACTGTTTTCTCCAAGGTCATACGGGTTAGCCTAATTAATTTTTTTAAGACATCCAAATAAAGTATCTATCGCAGCAATTCAGTCCGATCCCTCTCTCTTTAGGAATCATTCTCTAGATGATTTAGTAACTTTTAATTTTCTTTTTTATGTTTTTGCGATGTAACAAATTTGTAAATTTAAAAATTCTTTGTCCACATCAAGCCTTGATAAAGACAGGAAACTCTGTCGAAACGTTGGCATAATTGAATGTTTTTTTCTTGACCGATCCTTACCAAATTTCTTCATAACATAATTCATCAACGGTCAGCAAATTCTTTTATATTCGTATTTTTAGTAGCATATTTCAGAGGAGAATTCACTAGAATGCCTTTTTTGTTTTGTTTTGTTTTGTTTTTGTTAATAATTCTAGTTATGGCATTATCGTGTTATCTTGTAAACATAAAAAAATCTCAAACCAAACTTACAATTATTCCGAGTTGTGCCCCAAGTTTTTGATTGGCCTAAAAAGAAAGAAAAAAACTATTTAAAGAAATAGAATAAATATATAAATGTTCAGCCAATATAAAATATTTAGGCCAATTATCAATTTAATAATTTTTTTTTTTTTTGTATTTAATTTCGATAATCAGTCATTAACCTAAATGTAATTAAGGTTAAAATGATCCATTAGGAGCATCATTTAAATATTATCTACAATAATTAACCAATGATGTAATGATCATAATATGTATGAATGTTGAACTTGTGAACTCATATATAGCAGCAGAGTGAAATTGCATACTTGAAATCTGATACAGCTAATTAATTTCTCAACATAGACAGGAAATCGTACGTAATTAACTTATGTGGGGGACATCTGATAGTAAATAAGGTAAAAAAATTATTAGTTTTTGTTTTTTAATTAATAGTAAAAATTTATAGGAATAGTAAACATTAATAAAAAATGCAATGATAATAATATAGATAGATCATGAAAGAAAAACAGCTATGAAGCTATATTATAGAGCATAATAACGGAAAGGTTCATTGCTCGAAAAAAAAAATCGACAAATTTGGCCGCTCGTGTTCCTGGACGAAAGTAACACAGCTTAATACAAACCATATACTTGCAAATACCTACATAAAATCCGTTTTGTAAAAACATTTTTTGCGCAAAATGGGTAATCAAAAACACATATTTCCGGTGATACTTCCTTTCGAAAATTGAACACATTCATAGTCCTTTCTCTAACAGCAGTAAGGGTAAGTAATAATTGGATAAAAATTTTCGAGGTGTTGAGCATGTATTTTAGATTTCATGGCGTGCCAACTATTAATGAAAACATTTAAGAACCGTTAGCTTAAATAATGCCCATTGAAATATTGGGAATGTTATTGATTAGATTGTCGAAAGGGTAGGCACGCCTCGTTCTACCGCGAACTACACTAAGAGGTCTATTGTGGATCTCCTGTGATTACAGCACATCCTTCAGCATCACCATCTTAGGCCTAGCAAAGCTGAAAATGGCTAAGTCATGAAGCTCGTGGCTTTGGGGTTGCTTGTCCCAAGTTGAAAAAAATCTTGTCCTCATTAGACCCGCACACGCACAAAGCAAGTGTAACAGAGTTTTCTCCACGGCCTTGCGCGCGGCAGAATCGGCATAAGCGTTATCTGCAAGTAGACACTGGGGCATGTGCCTATTCAGCCTACAATGCCCTGTTATTAGACCCACTCTTAGCCTTACATTCCTTCGGCTATGGCTCAGTAGTTGCGTGGTAAATTAGACAAATTTCTCTTAATGAAGAGATTAGCCTGCCATTGCAGACGCTGTTCTTCTATCCAACCTTTGATAGACGTTTGAATTAAGCTCCTGGACAACCCGCAGAAGGGTTCGAGGTCTGAGAATGTTATAGCAGTACAGCCCAATTTAAAACACCTTAAATTCTGACATTTAGTCCTTTGGCTGACGGTTATCCAAGCGGTAAGAATACTTTACTTTTTTTTACTTGTTTCAAGATTGTATTTATTTTATTGTAAAAAGTATTATTATTCTACCATTTAAGCGGTATTGTGAATCAAACATGTTTGGCTTTCATACTATCTCCAGCCAGTTAACTTACAAAGCTCTTGATTTCTTGATCGATTCTCCCTTCCAGATTATATCATTCGCCATTTAAATATATGCATATTTCCTTAGATTAGATTATACAGGGGGAGGGGATTTCTTCGGCCTGCGCCCCTGCGGTCCCCAAGGGTCTATTGTGGCACCCCCTAAGTTGGAGCCCACTTCCCAGGCATGTCCTTTGTTTGAACTTTGGAAACTGGGGAGGCTTCTAGGTGGTCGGTTAAGAGCACTTCCCATCAGAGCACCCTATTAATAGACTTAATAGACCCGAGAGAGGCCCCTAGGCTGAGGCTTGCATGCGTCAGCTTCTCCTCTCCAAAGAGGCGCAACCTCAGCCATGCAAACCCCTCGCAATGACACAGAACGTGCGGTGCTGTTTCCTCTTCTCCCTGACAAAACCTACACAAGCTATCTCTTGCCAGGCCCATGCGGTACATGTTCTTATTAAGTCTACAATGGCCAGTGAGAACGCCAGCTGCTATCCTTATGGCCACCCCGCTTAGTTGGAGTAGTTCTGCAGTTAGCCTGGACGAGTAGCTATGAATGAACGGTTTCGCCTGCCTTTAGCCTGGGGATTTAGCCCAACATTCTCTTGATCGATCTTGCATCCATATCCTGACATATGCACTCCAAGGCATCTTGCGACATCCAGGATGGAACCGTCCCAGGTCAGGCGATCTGCCGCCTCATTGCCTCTGTGACCCGAATGCCCAGGTACCTAGACCAGGAAAACCTTATGTGGCTGCTTACCTGAGTTCCTGGGTACCTATTTCCCTGAGTGCACCTGGGCACCTGGCTATCCGAATAAATGACGATTCTGGAATTATGCACTCCCAGTCTTCTTATTTCGGCGGCGCAAGTAATGAATGCAACTAGCTCCGCTTGAAACACCGTGGCTAGTCATCCAAGGCTCACCGAGATGTCACATCTCGGATGTGCCCCGTACACGCCGGCTCCCACTTCTTCCACCATCCTAGATCCGTGCGTGTACCACATAGATTCGCTTGAAATTGGCCCGTTCTTCCATGCCCCTCTGTCTAATATCAAGATTTTAAAGGGTTTTTGGAAGTCATATTTCCTTAAGAATTGTATTTTATTTTTACTTATATGAAATTCTGAAATAAAATTTATATTTTTAAACAATTTTAAAAATGAAGGAAAAGTTGAATTTATGAATGAATAAAAAAATTTCTACTAATCAAATAAAATAGTTTTTCCTGATCTTGATAGAAGAAATAAACTACAGACAATCAATAAATCATCAGTTCCATCACTTTTGGGATATATTTATCTACAAGTTTAAAAAAAATCAAGGAATACTAATTTGGCAAAAACAATGAAATAAAAATTATTAAAGGCAATAATTTATCGTGAAGAAAATCAATCCATGATTGTTCTGTAAACTTTATCGTGTTATTGACTCCACATTCGTAAATAACTTGTTATCACAAAACTACATTTTGGTGGTATGTTTTTTTGTTTTTTTTTATTATTTATTCTAAGTATAAAACTTGTAGATAAATTTAAGTTTTAATTATTGTTTTACACAATTCAGTATACAAAATCATTTTTGTAAAATTTATATTTCAATCTAAATTAGAACTGTGTTATTCAGTTTTGATTATTTTATTGCTGTTTGTTTTGATTATTTATTTACTGTTTGTTTTATTGCTGTTTTACCATTTCAATATTTACTCTTTCCTATTTTTGATGTTAAAACTTAGATAATATTTTAAATTGTTCCGTGGTTTTAGAGTCAATATTTATTTTACTCTTCAAAATAATAATTCAACAATTTAATGTGCATCCCCCCCCAGTTTTATATATTTATCAGAAATCTTATAGATTCTATAATAAAACTAAAACTTCTCTAATATTATGTACATATATATGATATAATACATTATTTATAGTTTATTTTATTTGGCTTTGTCACATCTTGTGACTTTATTCCTTTTAGTTTATCGTTTTGTTTCTAGCAACTTTATTTTCCATATATTATTATTTCCATTTTATCTAAAAAGTTCCTGATAGTAGAAAACTTTTCCCAATTAATAGTAAAACAGTTGTAAATTTTATTATATACTATATTAGTAACAGAATAATAAAGAGATTACATCATATTCTAAATCATTCTGTAAAATGATGAAAGATCATTTACATGTCTATTTTCCCGAATTAATATTTTTTCTCTTGTGTTCTGTTTATACATCCTATTTTAGGATCCAATAAAATTTCGTTTGTTTACTTCATTTGTTATTAATACTTCCAAGAAAGAGTATTATATACATACATACTTAAACACAGACATAATTTAACTGTTAGCGTCTCTACTAATTTTATATTGGATCTATTGAATAAAAATAAGCATTTGCTTTTACTTGGCGTTTTATAAGTCTTTACTTACAACCACTTAAATAAAACATCAGTGTTTACTGAACTCAAAAGAGTTTGATTAATTCGCAAGTATTTACTCATAATTATCCCAGTGAACTCTTATTTTCGATTGAATAAACATAAGTAATATCTTTGTGATGCAAATAATTACTTGTATTTTTTTAAGGTTACCTAATATGTAGCATTTATGTTTTTTAATTAAAATTTCTGACTGCAAATCTACCTATGGCCGACTTTATAAATATACGAAAGGTAAAGAATTGCAGACAGAAAAAACAAATATGAGTGCGGATAATTCTAAAGTTTTGTTGCGTTTTCCAAGTGAAAGTCTTCATTCTGATCATTTTCTAAGTGATTTTAAAGAAACAAGAAGGGGGTGGGTAGGCTCCTTAGTTCTCGGCAAAAGATGGAAATATTTCTTCGTTTTTCGAGTGATCCAGGATTTCAAACAGGTGTCGCCGACGATTTTTGAGTTTCAAAAATTTGAGTGTGGTTAGAAACTAAAAGTTCTAAGAATTCTTTCTTCCAGTCCTGCAGCTTGATTTTCTTGTTACTAGTAATATTTTGGTCACTTTTTTCTTCATCACATCTGTCTTCATATTATTTAATGTTTTTTAAACTGATCTACAGTCATCGAAGATTTTCCCGTATTTTTCACAAATTCGTCTCTAATTTCCTTCCAGGTTTTATTTTTTTTGCCTGTATTATTCCTGGCGCCAAGGACTTATTCAGCACCACTGCGCCGTCTTTTGATGATGTTCAAGAAGGATTCTTTGGCTCCCACATTTGGTATGCACTTCTTCTTCACTCGATGACATAATTATATTATAATGATTATACTCATACGTAAGAAAAGCCTAAAATAGACTGAAAGGGAAGTAGTGGGGGACTACAGAGCAGGTGGGTTGGAACATGCCAAATCCAGTGGTGACAAATCCAGTGTTTACTTACAGTATAAGCAAATGCTTATAAGTAAATACTTATTTTGTCGATAGATTTTTCCAGTATTTACTTTTAAGTAAAAGGTGGCTCTTATTCAATTGAAAACAAGTAATTGCTTATACTTAAAGTGTATACTTTTTATAAAAGTAAACACTTGAAAGTATTTGCTTATTTTTATTCATTAGACCCCATTATTTGGCAAACTTATTTAATTTATTTGCTCTACAATAAATAGATAATATTTTTATATTTAGTTTTGGGCCGGCTGTATGGTGTTAGGGTCTTAGTAGGCACAATTAATTACGCATTTTTTTTTTTTTTGCTTCCTTTTGCTTACTCCTTGTAAGATGAAGTATTGTAATCGTATCAAATATTCAATATCGAGTTTTCACCGGAAATATACGTTTTGAAGTCCCATGAATCCGAATAATTGGTTTTTAGAAAATGTTCTACGTGAGTGTGTGTGTGTATAGCCGAAAACTGAATATTTCGTTAAAGTGCAACCAGCGGATCTGAGAATAAGCTATTCGTAAAAATCATTCAATCCGGAAGTGTCACTTTACTGAATGCTTTTTTTCATTTTGTTTTGCGATTTTTTTCAAAAATGGCAAACTTTACATATTAAGTACACGTAGAAAGTTCTACAACTTTTATTGGCAACATATGTCTGGATAAATGCATTTAAGGGCATTTTTCAGGGAGGGATAGGGTTACATTTACCTGTAAAGGGCTTTGTTGATTATGCCATTCAATAATCCAAACAAAATTAATTAATTGCCATAATTTCGAGTTTGAAGAAACTTAGGGTTTTTACTAAACAGTTTATTCAGTTTTAAGACTTTCACGTCATAAAAACACCGACGAATTTCATTAAATTCTAAGAACTACAAAATTAAAATTACTTACTATATAATACTAACTATAAAATTTGTCAATTATAATTTTGTGAACTACAATAAGAAAAAGGTAATACTGCTAGGTTGACTATCATCCTTGAAATTTGAGAATAATCTTAATAAAGATCTTGTAGCATGATTTATTATTTAAAAACAAAATCTGGTGTGGAACACTCACACAACTTTCTCTTACATCAGTTTTCAAAATTATAATTGACAAATTTTATAGTTTGTGTACCAAATTTAAAAACTGTCCAGTAAAAGCGCACTTCCAGTTTACTAATTTTCTTGAAACTCGGAATTTTGGCCATCTATTTATTTCTAATTAATTTTGTTTGGATGATAGAATTGTATAATCAACTACGGATAGAACTTTAGAGAGAAACATAACCTCCACCCCCACCCACAATAGTGCCTTTAAATGAATTTTCCCAAAAAAAGGTTTTAAATAAAAGTTGTAGATCTTTGTATGTTTAGTTTATATAAGTAGCTTCAAGAAAATCGAAGGACACATTTTTGAGGAAATCGCGAAAACGTGAAAAAAATCATTTAGTAAACCGCATTCCGGTTATCCGATTTTTTTCCGAAACTCAGAATTTCAACAACATATTCAATTCTAATTATTGTTTAATAACTGAAATAGCAGTTTAGATGAAAACCTAACCCCACCCTCTCCCATGACTACCCTTAAATGGATTTCCTCAGAGAAACGTTTCAAATAAAAGTTGTAGCTCTTTGAATGTGTAGTTGATATACTAATTTTGAAGAAAATCGTCGGAGCCATTTATGAAAAAACGCAAAAAAGAAAAAAAAGAAACTAGTAAAGTGGTACTTCCGGTTGAGGAATTTTGACAGATGACCCACTGTGAGATCCTATGGTGATACCTAAACGGAATATCATGTTTCAACTTTCTACGGTTTTTCGTTTTTGAGCTATGCTGTTAACTTACCACACACACTCACACACACACACACACACACACACACACACACACACACCATTTGCTAAAAACCACTTTTTTCGACTCAGGGGACCTCAGAATGGATATTTCTGGTGAAAACTCGATATCGAAAATTTGACACGATTACAATACTTCCTCTTACTAGGAGTAAGAGAAAGTAAAAAATATGATTTGAAACACGCACACAACTTTCTCTTATTGCGGTTTACAAAATTGTATTTGACAAATTTTATAGGTAGTATACCGAAATTTGTCAGTATGGAGAAAATCGAGAAAACTGAAAAAAAATCTGATCAATAAAAACGCACACCGGTTTACTAATTTATTTAAACTTGGAAGTTTGACAATTTATTTATTACTAATTAATTAATTTTGTTTACATGGTAGAATTGTATGAACACCTAAGATAGCACTTTAGAGGAAAACATAACTCCATCCCCTCTCCCAAAAACCACCTTAAAAGACTTTACCTGAAGAAATGTTTGTAATGGAATCAATTGTCGTGATTCCTGAGGTATGAAGTTAGATGTCTTGAAGAGGGATTTATTAGGCGGAAGATAGTTTAGAGAGTTGTTGCTTGAATTACTAAAACGGAATTTATAAAAATAGAATATATTTTAACAATAATTTGAATGAGCCTAATGGTAACTACAATTATCATGATTTGATAAAAGTAAATAAATAATTTTAGTTTGTTAAATAACAAATAATTTAAAATGATTATAATAAATCAACTAATATGCACAACTATGAAAATAATTATAAGTTTAAACCTTGTATAGGGACGCGCTCGGAACTCAAGTATAACTGCTGCTGTAAAATGATACTGATATAATGATGTGGCTACTCGTATAATGATGAATGATATAATGATGATGATATAATGATCCCCTCTTCCAGTGGAGCGAAGTTTATATTAGTCTTACTCACACACTGTCAAGTGTGTAATTAAGTTCTCACACTAAGACATCTCTAGTAGCGTGCGACCTTGGTTAGGTCGGCGACCAGTGATTTAGGTCAGTGGCCAGATCTGGTCGCCCATCGGCGACTTTCAAAGACCAGGTGGCTTCTGTTCAATAGAAAGGGCTTTATCGGTGCTTGTCTTTGATACCTTTGTATTGAAAAGGCAGCAGCCAGCTGTGGGGCCACTAGTTATAAATTATTCTTTCCTTTTGTTATATTTGTGAAGGCTTTGACATTGCTATGTCATTACATGTTTCAAATAACAGTTTTAGCTCATTATATTTGTAGTTCACACACTTAGTTTAAAGGAAATCGTCGGAGCCGGTAAGAGAAAATAGCAGAAAACTGAAAAATATTTCTCAGTAAAAACACACTTCAGGTCATCCGACTTTTTCAAATTCGTAATTTCAAATATTATTTAGAAGATGGAATTATGTAATAAATTGAAATAGCACATTAGAGCAATACATAACCCTCACCTCTCTCCCAAAAGTGCTCTTAAATAAATTTTCCCAGAGAAATGTTTCAAATAAAAGTTGCAGCTCTTTGTATGTGTAGTTGATATACCAAGTTTAAGGAAAATCGTTGGAGCCATTTTCGTGGAAATTGCAAAATAAGTGAAAAAGAACATTTAGTAAAGAGTGGTAATTTCGGTTGAGGATCAATATTACTGTCTGGATCCCATACGGATCCCTTAACAAAATATGAAGTTTGAACTTTTGATTTTTCGATTTGAATTCTCGTGTTCACTACCACACTCACCCCTTTTTCCAAAAAAAAAACTATTTTTTGGAGTCAGGGGACCTCAAAACTTATATTTCCGGTAAAAACTCGATGTAGAAAATTTGGCACGATTACAACACTTCCTCTTACTAAGGAGTAAGAGAAAGTAAAAAGAAAAAAAAAAGTGTATAAAGCCTATGTGAAAAACATAAAATACTCGTTAAAATACGAAAATTCAATTTCTTCGATATTGATATATAATAAATTAGTAGAAGTATATAAGGAAAATGTTGGATTGGTTATAATCAGATCTTTGTAATTGTTGAAATTAAAAAGAAATTTTAAGATTCATTCTTTGATAGGATCCAACGTTCTAGTTAGTATAGAACTAAGACAAACAATAGTCTAATAAAAAAAAGAATCGAACTAATGAGCCTGAAAGTTACTTGATCATGATAATTAATCCATGTCCAGTATTGTCTACAACTAACTTGCTTCTTGGACCATCTATTATGCTTAAGACACAAAGACTAATTGTTGAAAAGCTTAAGGAAATCAAAATTATTATATTACAGGTTTTTTTTTTTTTTTTTTAAAAGTTATCTCAAAAATTTCATGTTATGATTAATATGTCGTGCTATTATTGTTGACATTCTAATGTTAATTATTAATAATTTCAATAAATGTTCCACCTCCATCATCAGTACTACTCTCTCTCTGATTAATGACCATAATTCAAACTAGATTAGAATATTCATCAAGTGACTGACACAAAATCAAACAATAAATAATGGATTGCTTTATTAACATTACGTCAGTGCCGACATTAATTTCACTATAATTGAATAAACTTTTATTAGATCTTTTTTTTAGACATCCTACTTTAATATTTACATAAAAAATGATTTTTTTTAGAGAGAAATTTCAATTATTCTACTTACATTTTTATATTATTTACTTATTTTCTAGCAATGATTTCCTTTTTTATCCTCCAATTATGTTGACGCAAGTGGAAGAATTAGAATATAAATTATGATAAATCACTCTGATTTAATTTTCTCCCTACATTTTTTTTTACTTTTACCAAAACTCTTATAATCCTCGTTACTCCATTTTTCCATGATAAGTAAATAGTGGTCGCTTCCGATCTCAGGTCCTCTTTTTACCCTAACATCCAGAATTTCATTCCAAATAGCGCTACTAACTACGAAATAGTCTATTATTGACTTTTCATTTCTACTCCTCTCTTCGCGCGTATACTTATGTATATCCTTGTGTGGAAATTTAGTATTTCCGACTATCATATCATTCGCTACGCAGAACTGAAGTATTCTCTCTCCGTTATCGTTAATAACGCTTCTCCGTGTATTCCCATTACATCCATCCAGTCATTCTGATCGTTTCCCACTCTGCCATTTAGGTCTCCCATTACAATAGGGAAACCTTTACATTCATCTATTTCTTTTAATAAGTTTTGATAAAAACTATAAACTAAAATATAAACTAAAAAATGAAACAGTTGCCGAGGAATATAAAGGGAAAATAGAAGTAAAGGCAAGGCTCTACAGTGAGGATTGGAACAATTTGGACATCGAAAGGAGTTGGGAATCGTTCAAGAGAATAATACTAGAGTCAGCGGGAGAAGTATGCGGAAGGAATAAAGTAGGCAGAAATGGAAAGCGAACAGCCTGGTGGGGTGAAGAAATTCGAGAAGAAGTTAAGAATAAGAAAAAGGCATGGCAAGATTATTTGCAAACTAGAAGCTTAGATAAATATGAGACATATAAGGAGCAAAGATCACGCGTAAAGAATTTAGTATTGGAAGCAAAGAGAAAGTCCTGGGAAGAATTCGGAAATTGTATGGAAGAAAATTACAAAGGAAATCAAAAACTATTTTATAAAGTACTTAAGAATATGAAAAGAGAGAAAGAGCCAGCATTAAAATACATAAAGAATAAAGAAGGAAAGGTAATAAGTAATGAAAAGGATATAATGGAAAGATGGAAGGACTATTTTAAGGAGCTTCTTCAGGGAGAAAATAAGGAAGGGGACGAGGCGGTCAATATAGGAAGGAATCAAGATGACAATAAGTTCGAGGAAGACGATTATATAGATGAACATGAGCTGGCATTGGCAATAGAAAATTTAAAGTTAGGAAAAGCTGCCGGGCATGATAACATAACGCCAGAAATGATTAAGTTCATGGGGGCTACTGGAGAGAAAATTATGCTGCACATATTCAATTTAATTTGGAAACAGAAAAGAATACCAGCAGATTGGGAAATTTCTGTTATCATCCCTATATTTAAGAAAGGGGACAATCGGGAATGTGGCAACCACAGGGGGATATCTTTGCTTTCCGTACCCTGTAAATTATACTCCAAAATCTTGGAGAGGAGACTCAGAGAAATGATAGACGGTCAAATGCATGAAGCTCAATATGGATTCAGAAATAATCGGAGTACACAGGATTTAATATTTACCTTGCGCCAAATAAGCGAAAAGGTGATAGAAAAGGATAAAAAAATGTATGTTTGCTTCGTGGATCTAGAGAAAGCATTTGACCGCATTAGACGGACAGATATAATGGAGTCTCTCGCAAAGAAAGGAGTGAATGAAGGTCTAAGGAAAGCAGTAGAAAGTTTATATGTCCGCACAAGAAATTATGTAAGGACGGCCAACGCCCATTCACAAGAATTTGATACATGCTCGGGTATCCGTCAAGGTTGCAGCCTCAGCCCTCTGTTGTTTATAATTGCCTTGGACGATGTTTTTCGAAGAAGCCAATTAAGGATGAGAAACTTTGAAGTCGGTTATTACCGAATGTCTTGTGTAAGGCTTAGCCTACTAGCATTCGCTGACGACATAGCCGTGTTGGCCAATACCCCAGAGAACCTGCAATATAATATTAATATCCTTCATGAAGAGCTAAGGAATATTAATATGAGTATCAGTGTGAACAAAAGTAAAACTATGGAAATCAGCCGTAAGAATGGCGCACCACTGAGAATAAAGCTAGCTCAGGAGGGTATGGAGCAGGTCGCCAACTTTAAGTACCTGGGAGTGAACATTAATGAGGAAGGCCGAATAGATAAAGAAATTAATGATAGGATAGCATCGGCAGGAAGATTGTTCAATGCTCTGAAGAAAGGTTTTATTAATAAAAAGGAAGTGAGCAAAGGGTACAAAAGTGGCAATATTCAAATCCACCTACATCCCGGTCTTAACATACGGCAGCGAGTCGTGGGCCATTACATCTAAGCACCACAGTATGCTCCAGGCATCAGAAATGAGGTTGTTACGAAGAATCGAGGGAAAAACAAGAAGGGATAGAGTACGAAATGTCAACATAAGGAATAACCTCGGCGTTAAACCTGTGGAGAGCGTGCTTCGAGAGAACAGGCTCAGATGGTTTGGACATCTGATGAGGATGGAGAGCGGCCGCGTGGCAAGGACTTGCTACGAGACTAAGACGCAGGGTCAGCGAGGAAGGGGAAGGCCTCGAACTACATGGGAAGATGTCGTCAGGAATGACTTCACAAAAAAGAATTTAGATTGGAATAAGCGTGGTACTTTGGTGCAGGATAGGGACCGCTGGAAGGTTTTATATAAGGGATCCTCTACACCGAGAGGTAGAAGAGGAATGGACTAAGTAAGTAAGTAAGTATAAATCCCTCTGCCAAATTATTATTCGGTACTTTGTTATTAGTCTCCGTGAGTGGAAGTGGTGGCATAAAACGGCATGGAGGGATTCGAGATGGGCATGTGGTTTAGTGGTTTTTGGATCAAAGACGACTTTTTTTTTGCCATATTGCCCCTGATTCAGAGTAGTGGACCAGACCCTTCTGTAACTCAACTAACCAACTACTGTGGGAAGGTTATTGCAATATAGTCAAAACTTCAAGTTATACAATCACTAACGTTAGCTCAACTTATAGACACGAGTGTTTGTATGGATATGGCCACGGAGGCCAAAAAGATCATAATAAGAAATGGATTGTCAAACTAAGCGAAGTCTCATTCTAGCTCCTGATATTCTGCGAACAAACAACATTTTTTGTTTCTTACATCGCAAATCTTTGGTAAAAAAACGACAGATAAGAAAAGGGATTTCCGAAGGAGGTGAAAGAAGCTTCTGTGTAAAAGATGTCTAATTCTGAAGTGTCACTGTATTTTATGTTAGAGAATGTTTTCAGTTTTCAAGACTTTATCCAACTGATATTTGTTTCCACTCCTTTAAGGTTGTTCGCTGTAAATAAGCCTACAATTTATAAAAATAGTCCCAAATGAATAACCAATAGACAAAATAGAAGGTTTCAAAGACATTTTCCGTGGTAGCCTTCATTTTGTGGTCATCGACCGGTTTCGAGCGTTCGCCCATATTCAGGATGCGTTTGTCAGACAGTGTGATAACACAGACTACCACGGAAAATGTCTCTGATGCTATTCAGCTCTGCGGAACCAACCACCACAACAAACATAAGATTGTTCAATTGGAACTTATGGAGCATATAAAAAAATGCCTTTTTTTTAAACTGAAGAAGTTCCATGAAATTTAAAACCCATTCATATACGTCTGCTGTTTGTAAACACGATAGTATTTAATCTTAAGCCTCTGGAAAGTGAGTCTCTACATATTATGTCATCTTCAAATAGACAATTTAATTGCAAATATTATTAGATGACCATTATTATGTCTTACGAAATATTAGTAATTTTACATCACTACTGAAAAAACAGTTTACAGCGGCTGAAACTACCCATGCCTTCTGTGCAATCAAAAGAAAAGATATCCTTGATGACAGCGTACTGCCCGGCGTTGGTTTCAGAAACATAATAGTAGTGATACTACCTTAGAAAGAAAGACCGGTTCAGGGCGGCTATCATATAACCGTTTGTAAGGCTTTAAGGAAATTTGTCGAGTCAATTCTGAAAGTTGTACAAGGTGCACTTGCTGCAAACTGGCAGTGTCTAAAAGCACCATTAGCAGCTGTCTTCTTATATGGGTAAGGTAAAAAGAAGATGAACTTATGCCTCAACATTTCGCCAAGAGAATGGATACTTGCCAACTACTCTCAAAAATTCCAATCTGACATACGTTTCTACAAAAGAATAGTAACATATTGGAGAAGTGGTTTTACTACTGAAAATCCTGAGACACATGGTCAATGGTTTGGATCGCGATCCGATTGACTTTGCAGGAATTCCATCCTTTGTTGTACAACTCTTGATAAAATATACTAAAAAAAAAAAAAATTGCTCTGCGTTATATAGAGTTTCGATCAATTGCAAATGAATTCGCGCACATCCCGTTAGATTCAAGCAAAAAAAATGAAGAACCATGGCGACAGCATTGAATTTCTTTTACATTCTCGCTGTAGTCCATAGATTTATCTCCATCCAATTTTTTTTTTGTTCAGTTCATTGCACACTTTTTTTTTTGTGCAGGAATTTAATAACTTCACAGAAATTGAAACTGAAATGTCGGAGTTTATTTTTATTCTAAACCTAAGAAATGATATCAGCGAGAAATACAACGTCTGGCAGAATGATGGCTTACTATAATCAATCATAGTGGGCTATTCTTTGAACATTAATAAAAAAAATTCACAAAACTAATAAAACAATTAATTTCTAATGAAAAACAATCATTTTTTTTTTTTTATGCACTCAATTAGGCCTACAATAATTTTGATAAATTTAGTAGATTTTGAAAACTCATTGAATGGGATTACAAGAATAATGTATACACAATAATTAATAAATAATTAAATGAATGATAAATAAATTGTGCTCCTTATAGGTGATTAAAAATAATTGTCTATTTGACAAGACAGTGTCTTGTAAACGTGCCACATTCAAGTACAGGTTTGTCCAAACGAGTGCAAGCAAGTGTGGCAACTGAACGAGAGTTATAAAAGAGTAAATAAATAAATTGCTCTTGTGGTAAATATATTGTATTTTTTCTACCAAAGTAAAAATCATTTAGGGAACAAAAAAATCTTAAAATTGATTTTTAATTTCTAGTAAAAATTGCAACTTTGCAACACTGATGCAGCTTCAATGGAATGATGAAACAAAAATTTGTTGGCTTATCGACCAATTAAAGGGAAAAAAAACAAAAAAAGTCATTTTTAATTGTTTTTAATAATTAAAAAGTTAGACGTTTCGGCAAACTTTGCTTGCCTTCTTCAGGAACAATACAAAAAAAAAGGAAAATTATAACACAAAATGAAAACAATACATAAGCTTGATTACTGTGGGTCTGCTAAGTCTGTAATGAAGGGGTGTATGTTGTAAGGCTGGCAGCCGGGTGAAAGGAGGGACCGTTATGTATGGTCCGTTATGTGTGGGGAAAGTTATGTATGGAGTGGGGGTAGAAATTACTTCTTTTTTTCCCTCAGGATTTTTTAAGGGAACAGAGGATATAATTGTAATGGGAAGAAATTAAATCCTTATCTTTTTATGTTTAACGGGGTTAGGTTGGTGATGGATGTGTGTGGACTCAGTAAGGAGTTGCTTGGTGTAATAGGGCTGGGTTAGATGGGATAGACGGATTATGGAAATCAAAAGTATGGTTTAAGGATAGAGCGTGCTTGGAAAGTGCTGTAATGTCTATTTTCTTGGAAGTAATGTCGTATTTGTGCTGTTCGGGTTTTTTGTGTAAATATTGTGAACTTTCTCTTACATAGGAAGCATTGCAATTAGGAGTAGTGCATTTCAAGTTATAGACCGTGGGTGTTTTGTTGGTTATGGGAATAGGATCTTTAAGTTTGGAGTAGAAACGTCGAAGTTTTTAATTATTAAAAACAATTAAAAAATACTTTTTTTTGTTGTTTTTTCCCCTTGAATTGGTCGATAAGCCAACAAATTTTTGTTTCATCTTACAACAAACAGCCAACAAAGAAAATCATCTTTAATGGATTAATTTGTCTTACATTAAATTCAACTGTTGTGGAAATAATCAATTTTTTTTATTTGTCTAATTTTTTTTTTATTAACATTAAAGCAGTAAACATGATACAAATTATTTTGTAAAATAGAGAAATATTTATATGTATATTTTAATCTTATCAGAAAGAAGCTGTGATAGGAATGATGAAAAAACGGTGGCTCAGGAAGGAAGTTGTCCTAGGGAAAGCGGAATTCTTGGTCCGGAAGTTTGAGGTGAAGCTTGGAAACTCGTTGTTGGTTGCATATCTTTGTCATAAATAAAGAGTCTAAGAAAAATTTTATAGAGGGTTTATTGTATTATATATTATTTATATTTTTATTATTTGCTAAATAATAAATATTTGCTGAAAATTTTCTAATTATATTCATTCAATGAAAATTTCTAAAAATCCAATTATTTGTCACAAAAATAAGATCTACTTTAAAACTATATTTGCATTTAATTTCAAAGTTTAATGACCAACAACTACTTATAGTACTTTGAAGTAAAATATCGAACAAGCGAATGGCTTCATATATATTACTGACGGATCAGCTGACGCCAGTAAGGGGCAAACCGGATCCGGTATTTTCTCAAGAGCGTTCCAAGACAGCATCCGTCTTCCAAACTGGTGTGACAATTATGATGGGGAAATGTACGCTGTCCATGTTGCCCTAGACTTTATGTGTACTACGCCTGAGGAGAGGTTAGTGTTGCTGATCAACTCCCAGTCGGTTATACGATCGCTTACGTCACTGGAAACCAGAGAAGGTTGGCTAGAAGCTTGCGTGTAAAAAAAAACAGCCTCCTGACTAAAGCAGGTAAACTCATTGCATTGCAATGGATACCAGGCCACTGCAGAATTTACGGGAACGAGCAAGCTGATCGTTTGGCTAAGGAGGGATCTTTAAAAAGAACAACCTGACCTACCCTTCACACTAAGAAATTTAAAGGCTCTAGTATCGTCGTCATTGAGGGATATATGGCACAATAAGTACAGAAAAGGGTGCTGGATGAAAGTAGGAGAAATTGGTGTCAGCAAGCGGCAGGATTCCCGCCACTATTCCACGTTCGGTTGCTGTTGCCTGTTTCCGGTATGCTGACGGGCCACGATCTGCTACAGAAGCACCTTCACCATATAGGGATTG
>JAAEAF010008392.1:0-14356 GCA_011037195.1 Triatoma infestans
AATAATAATTGTTTATTTGCACACAAATAAGTAAATGAATACATAATCTTCCACAATAAACGAAATGGCATGGTTAACAACCGTCTGCCAGAGTCTCGTCTGAATAGAAACAATAACTGAATAAACAATAAATTGAAATAATAGTAAGTGATAAAATAAATTAGAAATTGATAGAGTAAATAATCATATTTTGACAATTATATAAATTTGGAAAATATATACATGAGAAAAAGAATGAGAGAAAAAAAAAAAAAGAGAGAAAAAGAACCAAAGTGCCTTAGTGTATATATCTAGTTAAATACAATAATAATGATGATAGTAAAATAGACAGGACTGCGGATTAATAATTAAATTCTCTAACTAAAAAAGTTCTATAGCGTCCTGCATATTTAATAAAATTTATCAGAGCACTCCAATCGCAACCGTTTAGTAAACATAAAACTTCTTCCTTGTTCAATACTTGTTTTTTAAAATATCTGACTCTAAATTCATTCAAAATCGGACATTCAGCCAAAAAGTGGAGGGTACTTTCCACACATTTGAGATTACACAGAGAACATAAATAATTGATTCCGGCAATCCAGGGTTTATAATTCAAATTTAGGCCTTCCGTACGAACCTTAAATATTGTTTGCTTAGAAAAATGATCTAAATCTGATTCCATGTAAGTAACATCATAGCAAAGACTTTTATAAAGTTCATGATAATTAGCGTTTCTAGCAAGAAACTCGAATTCAGCCCTCTCCAATGCTTTAACTTTATCAATTATGGTAGCAGTCTGACGTATCCAATTATCACTAAATGTCTGGTCCAATTCTGTGTCATATAACTTGGACAAGTGTAACCAATCTTCGAACCAGTAACATTTTTTTTTTCACAACCTCTTTAGCTACAATGTGCGTTAACCTATTATCTGCATGTTCAGACAAAACTCTAAGAATGTAGGCGAAGTGAGATTTAAGAGTGAAAGTAAACAGTGTAGACATCCCAGTTTCTAAATAAACCGCATAATTTGGGGTATTTACTGGTAGACAAAACATTTTTTTAATAAAGAACTTTAGCAATTTCTCCAGATCTTCATAGACAACAAAACCCCACACCTGACTTCCGTAACAGGCAAAAGACATAAAAGTATTACCTAGGTATCTTACATGTATGTAGATACTATACAATGTTTAAAAGAAAATCGTTGGAGCTCTTTTCGAGATATTCGCGAAAAACTAAAACTAAAATAAAAAAAATTCAGTAAAGACGTACGTAAAGATTGAGGGTTTTTTGCCTGAAACCTTCGTGTCATATGCGATGGTAGTACCTACCTAAACGAAATACCAAGCTTGAGCTAACCTGCGATGTTTTTTTCTGAGATATTTTTTCAGGTATATACACACACACACACACCCGGACCATTCGCTAAAAACCATTTTTACTTTCTCTTACTCCTACTAAGAGGAAGTATTGTAATCGTGCCAAATTTTCAATATCGAGTTTTTACCGGAAATATCCGTTTTGAGGTCCCCGCAGTCAAAAAAAGTGTTTTTTAGAGAATGTGCTGTGTGTGCGTGTGTGCGTGTGTGTGTGTATTTGTGTATGTCAACAGCATTGCTCAAAAATGAAAAACCGTAGAAAAATTCCTCAACCGGAAGTACCACTTTATTGAATTTTTTTTTTTTACTTCCTTGAGATTTTCTCAAAAATGGCTCCGAGATCTTCATCAAACTTGTTATATCAACTACATATACAAAGATCTACAATTTTTATTTGAAACATTTTTGTCCGGGAAAATTCATTTAAGGAACTTTTAGGAGTCGGGTGGTGTTAGGTTTCCTTCTAAAGTGCTATTTCAGAAATATGTTGTTGAAATTCCGAGTTTGAAAAAAAATCGGATGACCGGAAGTACGTTTTTCTTCAAATGTGTTTTCCAGTTTTCTGGTATTTTCTCGAAAACGACTTAAACGATTTATTCTAAACTAAGAATGTGAACTATAGATAGGTACAAAGAGCTACAACTTTTTATTTGATACATTTTTCCTGGTAATGTCAATTGAAAGGGGGCTTTTGGGGATAGGATGGGATTATGTTTTTCTCTAAAGTGCTGTCATAATGGTTGATTATATAATTCTACGATCCAAACAAAATTAATTACAAATAAATAGATGGCCGAAAATTTCGAGTTTCAAGAAAATTAATAAATCGGAAGTGCACTTTTACTAAACATTATTTTTTTTCAGTTTTCGTTGAACTCCAACGAATTTTATCAAATTTGGTACACATACTCTAAAATTTGTCAATTATAATTTTGTTGATCATTGGAGTAAGAGAAGGTTGTGTGAGTGTTTCACACCAGATTTTTTTTTTTTATTTAAATTAATGCGATAACTGCGCTTGCATGAAAACGCTTTGCATGTCTTCTAGTATGGGAGTAATGTTTGAAATGGAAAACAGTAAATTTCTTTCATTGTCTTGACGTGAACGATGTTTTATCTTTGTCATGCTAAATCCGTCCAACGGAACTGCAAGATTACTGTATCATTATTTTCTTCTAAATATTTCTATGAAATAATATATTTTCTAATATTTATATGATTTTCTTCAAATATCATATACTATCTATAACATTTAGTATCACGTCACTTTTATTTGAATTTTTTTTTTGTGGGAAGGGAATTTTGGGGATTCTGGAAGGTTATGGAGGACCTCAGACTGTCCTATAAAGTGCATTATAATGAATAATAATATTATTATTATTATAAGAAGGCATTGTAAGGATAGTTATGTCTTATAACTATATCTTCAAGGAGATAATAATGGAAAATAAAATACTTCTGATACAGATGTTACTTTTAGCGCTTTTTATTGATTAGATTTAATAATTTAAGTTTGTGATGGGCCCTGGTTCCTGATGGTAAATACATTGTTAATGTATAAATAATAAAAATAAAAAACTAAGAATGTATGTTGCAAAGGTGAGATGTGTAAATTACAAGTACAATTTAATGACAGAGATAAATTTCCTATAAAAGGAAACTAAAAATATTTTTTAATTAATCACATCAATATTATTAATATACTTGTTTTTACATATTCAATCAAAATTAAACGTATTATGTCAACTGTTATAGTTTTACATTAGTTTTGATTAAAATATAGTCAAATATTTATTGAGACCTCTAGTCATTAAGTTCTCAACAATTAACTTTATACAAAATAATGACTAAGCAATCAATCAAACTGAACTAAGCCTTTTTCGTATTCTGCATTCAGCTAATTAACAAATGAATATACAATGAAAATCTTAAAAAGAAATCGATAAAAACTGAAACAAAAAATGCAATTCTCACAATCCTGATTTGATGATGATTTTTTTTTTTTTTTAACGTTAGCGTTACACTTAATATTACATATAACTGTATGGTAAATTGAAATGGCATTTTAGAGCTTAAGCTTATCATTTTTCGCCCAAATGTCTCTAAACTAGATTTTCTAAGAATAATGTTTTTTACTTTCTCTTACCCGCAAGGGGTATCTGTTGCATGCAGTTACTTGGGGAGTAGCGACCAAAGGGTTACCACAGCTCAGTTAGTCCATGTACTTCGTCAGAACATACACAATACACTTAAACTACATACTGTAACGTTTTTCCCTCTAATCCAGCTGCTGCAACCAGTTTTAAGTGGGTTCGTTTAGATAAAATAGTCTAAACTTCAATAAGGAAAACACCAATTTGTTGTTTTACACAACAAATTATAAATACAACACTTAATAATGATTAATTCACAGTTTAAAACACAAAAGTTCACTTTGCCCACTTTTTATACACTTTACACAAACGTACACTTCGTTTGTAACTAGAAAACTCTCCCAACTCTCTGCGGCCCCACTATTTATACCGGTGGAGAATCTTCTGGAATCTTCTCAATCCTTCCAGAGAGAACTGGAGCGCGTCGCCAGCGCTTCCTAGTGGCCACTAAGAGAACTTGAGGTTCTTAATTCCTCTCCTAGATGGCACTACTGGCTGCGTTACAATACACTCTACTCCTTACAGACAGGGACAAATGCAGTACACAAACTAGAGTCTCCCACCCTAGTTCATTGGCCAAGGGAGAAGGAAGGGACTAGCTCAGTGGTAGCGCGCTGGACTAGCAACACGGATGTCCCGGGTTCGAATTCAGCATGCTGTCCTTAGATTTTCTCTTCCTAGGAGCCTCTACAACTCACTGTCCGGTGTATCCATTTCAATTTACCATGCAGTTATATGTAACATTAAGTGTTGTCTGTTGCTAGAGCATACTGCTTGGAGGCCGGCAGTGCACTGAGAAGGCTTCGGGGGTCACAATAGATCTTCTAGGTCGCAGTGCAATAATCCCTTACAGCAATCTACTCTTAGAAAGAGGAAGTATTATGATTGTGCCAGATTTACTGAAATTGCGTTTTCACCGGAAATACATGTTTTGAGGCCCCCTGAGTCCAAAAAAGTGGTTTTTAGAAAATGATATGTATGTGTGTCTGTGTCTGTATGTGATCACAGACTGTGAGATATTGCGAACAGAATATCTCAAAAACGAAAAGTTGCAGGGAGCTCAAACTTGGTATTCCGTTTAGGTATTTCCACCGCATTAGACACGAAGATTTCGGGTAAAATCCATCAACCGGAAGTGCCAATTTACTATTTTTTTTTTTTTTTTTCAGTTTTTTGATATTTTCTCGAAAACAATTCCAACGATTCTTTAAACTGATTATGGTGAACTACACATACAAAGAAATACAACTTTTATTCGAAACATTTCTCAAGGAAAATTCTATTACGGGCACTTTTGGGGCAGGGGTAGGGTTATGTTTTCCTCTAAAATGCTGTTCAGTTTACCACACAATTCTATCATCTAAATAATATTTAGATTAAATAAATAAGTGGTAAAATTACGATTTGAAGAAAATCGGATGACCGGAAGTCCGTTTTTACTGAAAAGTATTTTTCAGTTATCTGCTATTTTCTCTAAAACGGCTCTAACGATTTTCTTTAAACTAGGAATGTGAACTACACATATAAAGAGCTACAACTTTTATTTGAAACATTTCTCTTGGTAGTTATTTAAGAGAGCTTTTGGAGGAAAGGTGGGGTTATGTTTACCTCTGAAATCCTATCATAATTGATTATACAATTCTATCATTTAAACAGAATTAATTAGAAATAAATAGATTGCCAAAATTCCGAGTTTCAAGAAAATTAGTAAACCGGAAATGCGTTTTTACTGAGTTTTTTTCAGTTTTTGCAATTTGCTCCATAAAAAAAACGGTCAATTTCATTAAGTTTGGTATACTAACTATAAAATTTGTCTGTTACAATTTTGTCAACTACATTAATAGAAAGTCTAGTGTGAGTGTATCACCCATTTTTTTTTTGTTTTTAAGTAATTGACCTATTTACATGTAATTAATAAACAAAGTTATAAAAAATTAGAATAACGAACTCTAACAAATCGGATAACTGGAAAAAAAATCGTAATTTGGGACTTCTGATTGCCAGATGTGTTCGTTACACAAATCTGCTCCTCTGGAATGATTTTTTTCATTTGTGCCAATCTCACGCAAAACGTGCATAACAATCTTCAGACATATTTATGCAGTACTTTGAGGCCTTCGGAAAACAGGTATTTCCGGTGAAAATACAAATTCGAAAACTGGCAAGATCATAACACTTCGTAAGCGGTAGAGAAAACAATGATTAATTATCATTTAAAAAAAAAAAAGGAAAAAAAGAAGAATTTCGGGACCCTAATTGTAAATAAAATTAAGACTTAAGTAAACTAATTTTTGGGGGCTTTTGATAAAGTTTTAAAGTTTATACGTTCCATACAATTTGTTTCTACATCTTTCAAGACTAAATATCTATATATTAAACGCCTTGAAAAAGATAGGAAACTTTCGAAACGTTGGCATAATTGTTTTTTCAGGTCTGTGATAAATATATATGCGGAAGCTTCTTTAGAGATAATAAGCGGTAACCAGTGCTTCTTTATATATATTCCCTCCCCCCTCCCCAAAAAAAACCATGAGCTGCTACTTGTGGTGGACGAAGATCTTTCCTCTCTTTTCAGGGTGATTTCTAAACCCTCAAAGAAGACACTACCTCAAGTGGTAGCTTTGTGTGGTCCCGCTTCTGGCGGGTTCTTGGGAGTAACGATAAACTTGATGATGTCGGGCGCATAGTTGTTCCTAGAAATTATCTCCATATATATTTTAGGACATTCTGTTCCAGCAATCCCGTGTTCCTGGCTGAGATAGCCAACATATCATCAGCATATAATTGAAGTTTTTGCAATATGGACTGTTAGCTGGATCGTCATCTTCTTTAGCTAGAGAAGTTTCCAACATGTGTGTGTGTGTGTGTGTGTGTGTGTGTGTGTGGGCGGGTGGGTTGGTGTGTGTGTGACTGCTTTACTGTTCAAACCAGCTCAGTATAGGATTGTCAAATTGGTATATCATTCTCTCGGGGCGGGTGTTGGTGTAGTGGTTATGAGCATGGACTTGTAAGTGGGAGGATCCCAGTTCGAGTTCCGCGTATAACTAATTTTTATATTTGTTTAAAAAATGTTATTAGTAAAGTAAGTACTTTCGCCCCCGTCCACGAAACTAATTTGGTAGTTGGACGTTAAGCCCGCCTGAATAAATAGGGCATTACTTTACTATATCATTCTTTCGCAGGTACCTAAGGCCAGCGGACGCTAAATTTCCATAAAGGTTCAGAGCGAAAGATCTGCTTTTTTCGAGGAAGTATCACTTAGGAATTCGTTGGCTTAGCGCATATGGTCTTCAAAGTAAGAAGATCTTTTCCAAAGGTGGGGCCATTACTTATTATAAACCGTCAGAACAAGCTTCTGGACTCTACGGGACTTGTGGGGGTGTAATGGGAATTGGACATGATTTTTATTAGCAAAGAATCTCGTCCACTCTGTGAGTTTATCGCTTCTATGGAAACCGCATATTTTGCCTGCAATGAGATTAACACTGCTAGAATGCTCCGAGTGCCAATAATGACGCGCCCTAAAAACAAAAAAAATACTAAAGAATAATTTTCTACAATTAAAATAATTTGCGTGCCATTCACTAGGCACCGTGACACACCGTGTTTAAAAAATCTATTGCAATTTTTTTGAAATAATTTATTATTCGCAAAAATTATATTTAAATACTTCAGATGTCCATTGTGACCTTCTCACCTCACATATTATTACTACATATAATGCAACAAATGTTTCGTGTGGCGTGAAATATCCTATTAATTTTGATTCCATCAGCTGCAAAACACTAAAGCAACAATTCATTTTTCGTGCCAAAATACTTTGCAATAACACAAGGAAGGAATAAATTGAAACTGAATACGGAATAATAATAACAAGCGTAAAATTTACCGTTAAATTATTTACAAAAATAATGTTAAAATGGCCATGCCAAATTGTTTAAATAAATCACATACGCTGTATTTTTTAATATATTGCTCAACCGTTAAATTTAACATTAATTATGGTTGTTTATGTTTCGCATATTTTGTCTGTTGATATTGTTTTATGGTGAATTATTTAAAAACATCTAAAATATTGGCAGAGGTTACATTTTTTTTTTTTGTGTAATGTAGTAATAAATTTGGAAGTTCCTTTTTATTTTCTCTTATTAGTGCTTCTGGAAGAACAAGTTTTGCGATTTTGTGTTAAATTTTGGAAATCGAATGATTTGAGATTTCCCAATAATGGGAACAATAACATAAACCATTAATTTGGTTGATTACATTATTTCTATTTTCAACGAATGTTGTATTGATAAACATAAACAAACATTATTAATGCATTTACTTATTTATGTAAAGTTCATATTTTAAGATTAGTTTTTAAGTTAGTTAGTTGTTCAGTTTTTATAGATATATTATTTTTCGCTAATAGAGCTTTGCAAAGGAGCGCTGCCAAAAGTGCACCTACAGCAATGTTCACTTTTATAAATGATATAAATTCCAAGAACCCTAAATATTTATAAACGTAATTCTGTTAATCTTTTATTTATAAGGATAATTCTTGTATTTTGCCGCTATAATAATAATAATCCTAGTTATAGAAACGACTCAACAAATAAATTACTTATATTTTATGTTGTTAAAGAGGGGGGGCGTTCCAATTAAATATCTTTACGAGGTAAATTTGCAATGAGGTCAAAAATAATTACTTAGTTCTTCCATGGACATCTATCTTCCTTAAGTGAACAAACGGCCGTATGCCGTGATATATTTGCATATTCTCTGTTTATCTCTACATTTTTACCAACGTCCTCATAATCAAAAACAAAGATAGATTAAAGCTAAAAAGAATGAAATTATTGTTAGTCTCTTATTGCTATAAGATCGGGTCAAATTTTCTAAATTCCGTGTTTTCGTCGAAAAACATATTTTGAGATTCCCTGTGTAAGAAAAAGTTTTCGGGGCATTGTAGGCTCAGGGGGGCACTTGAAGAAACTAGATGTAGAAGTAACAGCATCTGCAGATTCTTCTGATATATTGCGCTGATGTCATTCAAAGAAGATTTAGAAGCTTGGGACACTTACCAATATTGTTGGAGGAGATGTGTCACAGAAGATATTTCTTTAAAAAAAAATTAGGTTATGTATTTCTAACGGAAATAACATGAGTTTTAGCCAGTCCGATAAAAAAATTAATACACTGGCTAAACTCTTATGAGTTACAAAGTATACAGAAACTATCAGTAGAGAAACTTCAGTAGTAAGCATAGGAATCAACTATTAGCGAACAGAACATCTGTGTAATGGGATCCGAATCAATAAAGATTCACAGGATCCGAAGAGAGAAGAAGCAGGCATTAAATGAATTAAACTTGAGTTACTCCTCCCCAAGCCTAGACCCAGGCCAGACTAGGGAAGGAGAATTCGATTCTTATATATATACACACACACACACACACACACACACACAGAGAGAGAGAGAGAGAGAGAGACCGACAGCATAACAGTTCAGAGAGTTTTACGACACTTTTTTACAACATTACATCCCGTCAGCAACCTATCTACTTACTTTCTAATTACTCACCCAGTCTGTCTCTTTATATTTCTCTCGCTACCTAACTTCTATTTTACTGTAAAGTCCTTGAGGTTTGTGAGTTCTATTCATTGTGCAGTGTCCGGAACATCTATTAGTTCATTTCTCCTTCAACATTCCGAAATTAATTCTCTTTAAATCTCTCTTTCTCACATCCATTATACATGAGAAATCAAATCTTTTCGATAAAAACATGGAGACCTCCACTAGCTCTATTCTGCAAATATATTTCGTAAATATCGACTCAGAAATGAGAGGGAATTAAAACAATCCCTATAAATCCAGGACTCTGTTATACAGATAGAATTACTTAATAATAAACTATTCATTTCAACTGAAGTTACTTTGAAGAGATTATTAAAACCATCTCTGTTCCAGTAAACAATATTAAAATTAAGTTTTTTTTTTAAAGTTGACTGTACTTCTATGACTGAGAGAACTCCTGTGGCAACTGAGAATGCATCAACGGTGGTGGACATTGCGTGCATATATTTTTAATATTACCGGATTGAAGTTTTGTAATTTTTTTTTTTTGTTGGTCGATTTCGATTTCCTTTGCGGCTGCAAGAGAAGAAGTCTTAGTCTGCAATTGAGCCATATCCAAATTCGCCAAGGTCAGCCTCAGATTTGATCAAAATAAGCTAAGATCCTCAGTCTTTCTAAAAAGTATTCGTCCATGCCTGACCCAGGCAAATTTGATTTCGCCTTTTTTCTGAAATAGTTTCATCATTTTTCTGAAATCTATTAGTTGCCAACCCATCTATTGTCACATATACATTTCATTTGGAGTACTTAAATTTAAAATTTTGTAACAAGATTATATTAAATAAACTGTTTCTTTGCCCCCCTCCCAAAAAAAAGATGAAAAGATCCCTTTTTAAGCTTTCTCTAATAAACTTCAAGTACTATTATGCGCTGAGATGGGGAAAACGTTAATAAATTTTTCTTATTTCCTATTTCACACTATTTAGATTAATAATTTTTCATTTTTGAGATATTTTTTCACACAAAACACACTGAAAAAATGAAAATATTGGTAATATGGCAATACTTCCTCTTACGCCAATAAGAGAACGTAATACTATAATAATAATAATAATGTTGTACTGATCATTGATAACTAACGTTTTACAATCATTACATCCAATCTAAACACACATGATTTAAAAAACAAAACAAGAAATAAGACTTTATTAGGCCGGTGTTAGGGATCTTTAAAGAGTTCAAGAAAAACTTTCTAGTCAAAGAGTTTTTGTAGTCTAGAAGAAATTACCATTAATCTAAGATAAGGAATTAATTTTACATGAGTTTGTGGACATAAAAGAAGGTAACTTTCAAAGCATTTACAAAAGGTTCACTATTGCCTTCTAAGGAAGGGGTTCTTGATATTACCTGGTCTTCCAGCATCGGGTCAATGTAGCTCTTTCGTTCTACTTCCGCTAATTTTCCTTCTGCAAAAAAAAAAAAATACAAAATAAAATTTAAATAGAATTAAAAGCTACAACAAAACGAAACTTTTTTTATAAATTCTTAAAATCAACTTGTTTATACCGTTAATTGAGTTATTCGTTTTCGATAACCACGCCAGATCCTGTTTTTATTTATTATATTTTTATGTTAATAACTTTTTAATTTATAAAAAAAAAATATTTTATTTCGATTTAAAAAACCAAAGCGTTGATATATATAAAAAAATTCTGCTGAGAATTTTTTTTTTTCTGTGAAATACTCATACAACTTGTTACCCTTTGGTGGGTGTCAGAGTATGGTGGCATTGAAGGGAATAAGATGGCTGACGCCCTGGCGAAGGTAGGTGCTGCGACCCCTGCTTCTAGGGCCTGAACCTTTTTGTAAGGTTAGTGACCAGTTTCTCTTGTAAGAACTAAGGAAGCAGGAGGAGGAGGAGGCAAAGAGGTCTCAACTCTGGAACTCCCTCCCCGGTTTGCGGCAGGCCAAGATCTGCCTGGGAAATTATATAATCAACGAAGATCGGAGGCCTGCATCGGCTCATGTGGTATTGTCGATTCAGAGGACACCTGACAAAGCTGGTTTTGGAAAGTGACAACTCATGCAGACTGTGTGGGGAGTTGGAGGAAACTCCATTACATCTCCTAACGGACGGCGAGGCTGCCACTCAGAGAAGATTTAAGAACCTGAGTAGTTACCAGATGGAGGAGGGGGGATATACCCTCCCTAGAGCCTGTCAGGTTACTAGGTTTCCTTAGGGACATTTACCAATAGACTAATGGAGGTTCTGTTGAGCGGATGTTCATTTGGGACATTTGCTCGGATGCTGTGGGCAAGCATGCTGCACCCAGGGGATACAGGATAATAGATCGAAAGGGAAAAATACAACTTCCTCTTATTCCAATGTACTGAAACGGTAAATTTTCATCACACTTGCAATTCTTATTAGTGTTTTAAAAATCTTCTTGTTTTTATGGGGAAAAATAACAGAAAACTGAAAAACTTGTTCAGTTAATTCACACTTTCTGTGAATCAGTTTGTTTTAAATTCGGAATTTTGACATTACATTTCCTTTTAACTCATATTAATATATTACAATTTTATAATAAACTTAAATAACCCCACCCCTCCCCAAAAAGTCCCTCTTAAATGAATTTCCCCGGAGAAATGTTTCAGAAAAAAAACGTTGTATAGCTCTTTATAGTATGTGTAGTTAATTTAACAAATTTAAAAAATTTGACACGATTATCATACTTCTACTCACTAGGAGTAAGAGAAAGTAAAAAAAAAACATCGTTGGAGCTATTTTCGAGTAAATCGCAAAAAAAACAACTGAGAAATCCATTCAGTAAAGCTGCAAATCCTGGTCAACCGATTTTTTCTTCAAAATCAGAATTGATTCTAATTAATATTATTCAGATGATAGAATTGTATAATAAACTGAACTAGCCCTTTGGAGGAAAACCGTAACCCCACCCCACTTCCAAAAGTTTCTTTAAATGAATAATTTTCCCGGAGAAATGTTTCAAATATAAGTTGTAACTTTTTGTATGTGTAGTTGATGTATTAAAGTTTAAAGAAAATCGTAGCGAGTCATTTTTGAGAAAATTCGCCAAACAGTAAAAATAAAACAATAATTCAGTAAAGTGGTACTTCCGGTTGAGGAATTTTAACAGCTATCTTGATTACATGGTGTGATACACCTAAACGGAATATGAAGTTTGAACTTTGTGTGATTTTTCGTTTTTGAGCTATGCTGTTTTCGAACACACTCACTCACTCTCACATACAGAGTCCATTTTCTAAAAACCACTTTTTGTGGACTCAAGGGACCTCAAAATTTGTATTTTCGGTATAAACCCGATTTTGAAAATTTCTCAAGATTAAATGATTAGTAGTAAAAAAAGAGAAAGTAAAAAACAACACGATATAGATATACATATTTTTGTGTTTAGTCTTCCGGTTGTTATTTTGCTTTCTTTCTCTTACTCTATAAGAGAAAGCAAATTTGAAAATTTGAAAATTGATGTTTTCAGGACCCCACTGAGCACGAAATGATTTTTTAGCAATTGTGTGGTGTGTATGTGTTTGTATATATATATCTCAGGATAGTACGAATAATCTCAGGAAGCTCGAATTTGTTTATTCTTTTTAGATAATACCACCGCATCTGGCAATAAGATTATGATCAAAATTCATTAATCCGAAGGGCAACTGTATCTACTGAATGAATGTTTATTTGCGCGGTTTTGTCGGAAAATGGCTACAACGATTTCCTTTAAAATACGTATACAATCCATGCACACACTCATATATTTCTATTTCTTTTAATTGACCGATTTTCCAGGATTTTTTTTTTAACGTTTTGAAGGGGTAGCAATTTTCCTTTAAAGTAACACTTCAGTGTTTAACAGAGGTTCTAAAAACCTCTATAAAATGATGTTATATTAAATATATTCCCAGAATTCTAAATTTTGAAGAAAGTAGATTAACCAGAAATGCGTCTTTACTGTATATAGGTTTTTCAGTTTTTTCGTTATTTTTTTTAAAAAAATGACTCCAATGGTTTTCCTTTAAACTTGGATTGCTAACTCCAAACACATAAACATATTACTTTTATCTGTAACATTTTTTTTTTTACATGTAGGTTTTTCAATGTTAGTGAACCTTTCTGGACAACAATGTGATCACTTCCAACTATTACCTGCCATGTATCTACGTGTACCTCCACCATGTCTGAATTTTTGTTAGGACTATGTAAACAAATATCCAAGTTTAGAGAAAGTTAATAAATTTTCCAATTAAGGAAGTATGTGTTTCTCATCATCAGATTTTTTTTTTTTCTTTGTACAGTACTTGCAGTTTGATAAAGAATATAATCTTCGTAGAAGACGTGCTTCTCTTTACATGCTGCTTCTCAATCATCCCAGAATCTCCACCAGATCTTTAACTAATAATAAATTTCCTGAGAAACTTGATTTAAGCTGTGCACTGATTGATGTAGGAGCTTTATCCTGAATATTAATTATGCTTCCTTCTAAAGCGCAGTTTTGGTTGTGATAATTCAGAAGTTGTGGAATTCCCCAACTTTTTTTTTTGTTGGAACTATTTGTAACTTCAAGGATCTTTTATTAACTTGCTTACATAATAAAAAAAAAAAAAAATCTGGTGTGAAACACTCACACAACTTTTCAGCTTGAATTGACAATTTTTATAGTTTTGTGTATCAAATGTTGATGAATTCGTCGAAAACTAACAAAAAACTGTTCAAAAGCGGCACTTCCGGTTTACTAATTTTCTTGAAACTCGGAATTTTAGCCATCTATTTATTTCTAATTAATTTTGTTTGGATGATAGAATTGTACAATCAACTATGACAGCACTTTAGAGAAAAACATAACCCCACCCCTCCTCCAATAGTGCCCTTAAATGAATTTTTCCAGAGAAATGTTTCAAATAAAAGTTGTAGTTTTTTGTATGTGTAGTTGATATATTAAGTTTGAAGAAAATCGTGGGAAACATTTTTGTGAATAACGCAAAAAAGTAAAAAAAAAAATAAACTTGTAAAGTGGTAATTCCGGTTGAGTAATTTGGACAGATAACGCAACGTCAGATCCCATGGTGATACTTAATCGTAATATCAAGTTTCAACTTTCTACGATTTTTTCATACTTCCGTTTTTGAGCTATCTGTTCACATACACACAGACACATATCAGACCATTTGCTAAAAACAACTTTTTTGGATTCAGGGAAACGGATAATTCCGGTGAAAATTCGATATCGAAAATTTGACACG
>JAAEAF010008393.1:0-17508 GCA_011037195.1 Triatoma infestans
GTCGTAGTTGTTTGAGAAGGGAAACACGTATAGTTCGTCATGTCTGATTCCTAAGTGGGTTGTAAATTTAGAATTATGTATTCATAACTTTCTTTTGAGCCGGTGGATGTTGTTACAAAGAATTGTTCTGGGTGAACTGTTGTGTTTGAAGATATTGCTTTGGGATTAATATAGTTCCTTGTCGAGCCGGTATCTATGAGCCATTTATAATTCCCTTTGTCAGTGCAATGTGGGAGTGGTTTTATTCCTGAGGGGTGTGATTCTTCGACACTGGGACAGTTGCCGTACTCTAAAAAATTCTCTAACTTTTCTAGTCGTTCTGTCAAATTTTTAATTTGTTCATCTTTGGTTTCATCCATTAGGTGAAGGGGGCATTATTGGGTTGTCTAAAGCTTGTTGGTCTTTGTGGTTGCTGTTGTTGAGGGATTTATAAGAATTCTGAGGATTTGGGGAGTTCAGAGTGTAAGAATGCCAAGGAGATCGTTTAAAGTATTGTGATGTTTGCTGGTTAGGTTTATAGGATGTATGAGGAGCATAATTATAGTTAGGATAATTGGGGTTGTAATTGTAAGCTCCTCATGGGGGATTAAATTGGTTAGGGCGCTTTGCAGTATCCAATCTGGTGTGAAACACTCACACAACTTTCTCTTACTCCAGTTCTCAAAATGATAATTGACAAATTTTATAGTTTGTGTACCAAATTTAATGAAATTCGTCGAAAACTGAAAAAACTGTTCAGCGCACTTCCGGTTTACTAATTTCTTTGAAATTCGGAATTTTGGCCATCTATTTATTTCTAATTAATTTTGTTTGGATGATAGAATTGTTATAATCAACTATGATAGCACTTTGCTTAAAATCTAACCCCACCACACTCCCCAAAAGTGCTCTTAAAAGAAATTTCCCAGAGAAATGTTTTAGATAAAAGTTGTAGATCTTTGCATGTTTGTATTTATATACAAGTTTCAAAAAACGTCAGAGAGGAGCCATTTTTGAGGAAATTGCGAAAAAGTGAAAAAAATCACTTAGTAAAGTGTAAAGTAAACGCACTTCCGGTTATCCGATTTTTTTCAAACTCGGAATTTCAACAACATATTTAATTCTAATTAACATTATTCAGATGGCAGAATTGTCTAATAAACTGAAATAGCACTTTAGATGGAAACCTAACCCCACCCCTCCCCCAAAAGTGCCCTTCAATGCATTTTCCCGGAGAAATGTTTCTAATAAAAGTTGTAGCTCTTTGTATGTGTGGTTCATGTTTAAAGTTTAAGAAAATCGTCGGAGCGATTTTTGAGAAAATCGCAAAAAAGTAAAAAATCCAACTAGTAAAGTGGTTACTTCCGTGAGGATTTTTACAGGATAACGTACAGTCGATCCCATGGTACCTCTAACTGATATGCAAAATTCACTGTCTACGATTTTTCGGTTGTGAGCTTGCGTTCACATACATACATACATACATCACACCTACCGACACAAATACACACAGACCATTTGCTAAAACCCCCTTTCTGGACTCAGGGACCTCAAAAATGGATATTTCCGTGAAAACTCGATATCGAAAAATTTGACCTCGATTACAAAAAATACAATATTAATCATTACTCCACCTACAGTAATTTAAAAGCGTCCGTGGTAGAAAGAGCTATAAGAACCCTAAAAACGATGATTTGGAAAAAATTTAGTCTCCAGGGTTCATATAAGTGGTTGAATGTATTAAAATCTTTAATAAATGAATACAATCATAAAAAATATAGAACAATTGGCATGGCTCCTGCTTCTGTAAAACCCGGTAAAATTGAATCCGATCTTTTGGAAAATGTATTTTCGAGTAAATCTGTGACTGTTAATAATCCCAAATTTAAGTTAGGTGATTCTGTAAGAATATCAAAGTATAAGGCGCAATTTAGCAAGGGATACGCACCGTCATGGTCTACGGAAATCTTTAAAATTTGTAAAGTTAAGAGAACCAATCCACCCACATACAATCTAAAAGATTCTAGTGGACAAGAAATTGCGGGTGGATTTTACCAAGAAGAATTACAATTAGTAAAATATCCAGATGTATTTTTAGTGGAAAAAGTGATTCAAATAAAAGGTGGGCTGGGATTTGATTCTTCTCACAACAGTTGGGTAGATGTCAAACCAAACATTTAAATGTATAAAAGTTTCATTACTTACAAAACATTTCTTAGTATGGATTGACATTCCATCCAGTAAACATGGGTAGAAGGAAACGTAAGCAAAGAATAATTAAAACGCCTCAAAAAATAGGTGGTGCTGGTAGATTATGGCCACTGTCGAGAAAAGCAAAACAATTATTATCTACTTTTCCGAAATGTAGTCTTTCCAATTTTGATATTTCTCGTCTTGCCCGTCAACAAAATATACTCAATTTCAGGGGTGTTTTTATGTGCGATCAACTTCCCAAAAAAAAGCCTTGGCTAAATGAGTATGCGATACTAAATCTAGATAGAAGTACAGGTGGCGGAACTCATTGGGTCTGTTACAAGAAGACCGGAAATTTAGCTAAATTTTTCGATAGCACTGGTAATTGCAAACCACCATACAAACTTGTACGATATTTAAAGAATGTGCGAATTACATGTAATAGGAAACAATATCAAGCCCCAAATACAAACACTTGCGGCCATCTTTGTTTATTATATTTATTAAACCTTTTAAAATAAACTTACTTTTAATTCCAAGTTTAGTTATTTTTCTGATCGCGATGGGATTGGACTTTACAAGCTTGTATAAAAAGGGGGGAAGTAAGCAGCAGAAGGTTAGTCTTCCTCGTAAAGTCAACAGAAAAACATCTCTTGTGTCTAAAGAAAATATAAAATTTCTAAAACTAGCTGGATATAAATTGCTTCCAAAAACGAAATGGAAATGTTGCATGTAGAAGAAAGCCCGAGATTTGATGCGTCAGTAGAAGCAGTTGAATTTCACTATCATCATCCGTTCGCTTCAACAAAATTACAGCCAGGTGATGAAATTAGAATCACCGTTCAACATCAAGATATTTACGCATTACCTTGTGACAGCTTTGTGTACATAGAAGGCAAATTTTTAAAGGAAGATGGATCAGGTCCACCGATAAACGCGAAATTAACTCAAAATGCGTTTGCTTTTCTGTTTGAAATTCGTTATGAAATTTGTGGTACAGAGGTAGATAGAATAAAAAATCCTGGAACCATAAGTACGTTAAAAGGATTAGCATCAATGAAACGTAGTAGCATTATTGAAAATGCTGGTTGGATACCACCTCGGTCTAAAACTTTGGAGCTCGTATCAGCTGAAGGCCATTTCAATGTGTGCATTCGCTTACACATGTTGCTAGGTTTTGCAGAAGATTATCAAAAGATAATTATAAATGTTAAACAAGAACTTATATTAATTCGATCCAGAAGAGATGACAATTGTTATATTTCAAACAGTGTGGACGGACAGCTCGAAAAAGCAAAATTAGAATTAACTACGTTGACTTGGATAATTCCCTATCTGCGCATAAATGATCACAATAGATTATTATTGCTGAAAAATGTAAAACAAGAAAAAGTTATACCAATAGCGTTCAGAAGTTGGGAACTGTACGATTATCCTCTACTACCCACCACACACTGTGGACGGTAAAAACTTCTTCGCAATTGAAAAAAACCACGATTTGTGCTTTTAGGGTTCCAGACTTCTAGAAAAAACAATCCTGAGAAAGATTCAAGCAGATTTGAACACTGCAATTTGACAAACGTTAAGCTTTTCCTTAACTCAAAATCATACCCTTACAGTGATATGAATGTCAACTTTACTAGTAATCAATATAGTCTGCTGTATCATATGTACTCAAATTTTCAAAAAAGTTTCTATTCCGAGTCTTATCCTTCACCTTTACTCTCTTTGGCGGAGTACAGAGACGAGGCTCCGATTATTGTAATCGACTGTTCAAAACAATGTGAATCCATAAAAACCGGTCCTGTAGATGTAAGGCTTGAATTTGAAGCTAGCTCTGCATTCCCTGCTGAAACTACAGCTTATGCTTGATTATACACGATAAAATCATTGAATATAACCCACTTACAAATATTGTTCGCCGTGATATAAATATTAAAATCTTTTTTTTTCTTTTTTTATAAATTTGTTTATGTCTAGTAAATAAAAATATAGAAAAAAAATGCAAAAATTTATAAATCATACAAAAAAATATTTATTTTTAAGTTTTTTTTATTATTATGTTTTTTGAAAAATAAAATTTTTTTTCTTGTATAATTGAGAAGATCTTTTTTATTTATTTTTTCCCAGTATCAAGATTTGCTTTAAAAAAAAAATTATTATTATTTAGGAATAAACACTAAAATGCACAATAATTTAAAAAAAAAAAAAATATGCTCTAAAAGTAACAAAGAAAGTGTATATATAGACTGCAATACTAGTGCACAGCTCCTCTCTAATTTATACTGTAAGAAATGTAGTAAGTTAAAAGGCTAGTACACAGCTCCTCCGCATATATGTAGTGTAAGAAATGTGGTAAGTTAAAAGACTAGTACACACTGCTCCTCTCTACACGATTGGCTCCACGTAGCACATAACAGTCAGGGAGGAGCAGACGAGAGAGGAGCCAAATGGACGGGTGGAGCACATTAGGGCGGGTGTAGCAAGCGAGAGAGGAGCAAAAAATGTCGGAGAGCACATTAGGACGGGTGGAGCAAACGAGAGAGGAGCAAAAAAATGGCCGGGAGGAGCAAAAAGGGTCGGGAGGAGCCTCGCTCCACCGCTCCTCTGGCCCAGAAGCCCCATAAATACACTACTACCGGGGCTTTACTGAATCCCCCCCCAATTTTTCGTGATAGCGAGATTTTCTTGAGCGTTTTGAGACTGAAGACGTGAAACTTGGATGTACCCAGGAGTGTAAACGACAATCAAATGCAGTGGCGCCACACCTATGAATTCTAATTATTATATTGGAAACATTGATAGAATTCTAAATTTGTAGAAAATCGGCTAAGTAGAAGTGCGACTTTTATTTACAAAAAAAAAAATGTACTCCCTATTTGTTTGAAATATTTTTCCGAAAAACTTGATTTTTTAGAGAGGGGGGTTTGTGAGGGAATCTGCGAATTAGGTTTAAATGTAAACTGCTCAAGCTTTGATGGTTTTTTGACAGAGTGCGCTTCACACAAGTCCGCTAAGGGTGTAACTCTAGTCCTTTTTTTTTATGGCTAGCCCAATTAAATATTTTTAAAGGTTGCAATTATATAGAAAAATTTATTTCTTTAATTGCATTAATTGATAATTTTGTTAATTTAAATGTTTTGCAGGTGCATTATGGGTGTGTATTGTGTTAAATCCACATTGTAGTTCGGCTGAAAAGAGGCATTGGAAGAAACTATTAGAAAAATGGACGAAAATTGAAGTATGTCCATTAGAAGATCCAGATTTTCGTCAACAACCCTTGCAAAGAAATGAAAATGTAAGTAATATTTATGCCAGTTATCATTTATGTACGAAGGGAACAATGAGGACGTGTCCTACAGCCGGGATTGAGGTCCTTCTCAATCTCACACCGTTCCACCTGGTGGTAGAAAGGGTGGCTAAAGGAAGCCTTCCTCAGAATCTCTAGAGAGGGCGCGTGAGGATATGGGCGCTAGGCTCTAGGGAGCGGACATTTCCTTCAGTCGGCTTCCTTTCCTGGAACCTCCCTAGGGAGTAGAAACTTCTCTTCGAAGCTATGTACGAAAAAGAAGTGGAACAAGGGATCCTCATGTCAAGTGAAGTATGTCACTAAGTGGGGCAACAGTAGCGTTTAGCTTCCCTCTCAGCCTAAAGTACCACTTCACATAATGGTTGTACCACCTGCATAATATTCAGGTGCATTAAAATTATTGGTATAATTCCAAATTTGAAGAAAATCGGTTAACCGGTAGAGCGATTTTACAGAATAGGATTTTGAGTTTTTTGGAATTTTCTCCAAAAACAGCGACCACGATTTTCTGTAAACTTGGAATGCTAGCTATATAGATAAAAACGTTATCACTTTTCTCAGAAATATTTTTCTGAAAAAATTGATTACAGAATGGTTTTTAATTCTATCTTCTCTTAATTTCAATGTAATCAGTTCAATGATTTATCTGCCTTGGGCAGATACACAAATTCCTCATGGCTTTTGTATTTGTGTTAAACCTAAGTTAAGATATCCTAAAGTTTCATTAAATTTGTGTTTCACTTCAGTATTTACTGATATTCTTAAAAAATGATTTGATTAAAATTAAACTAATTTTTTTTTATAAGTTAATTGGCAACGGTTGTCCATCGTCAGAAAGTAGTTCAGATGATGAAGCTGCCGGGCAAGAAAGATATCGTCAAGAAAGGAACAATCGTCGAAGACCCTGGACGCAAACCCATTCAAAGAATAGCACTAACAACATACCAAGGACGGTGTTTCATAGGTATTTAATACATTTTTGTATAAATTTAGAATACATTATCTATTTTATCTATCACTTGCTATAATTTATCTGTGCTACTAAGATAAAGAGACGATGGGTATAAAACTCCAGAGCCATCATTTACTCAGATAGCCGGGCGGGTTTTGGAAGCAAGACTGGTATGGGATTACTTGGGTATACTCATGGAAATTAGTAACCAAAATAAGGTTTTTCTAGCTTGGGTACCTGGGCAATGTGGCGGCCGATTGGAACTCTCATTCGACCTAAACCTTACTGCGTCATTTCAAAATGCTCTGATGGCTTCCATCACAACCAAGAAATGATGGGTTAAAACCTCCAGAGGCCAGAGGTTGGTGAAAAAGATTATTAATAAGCTACACGCCCCAAAGCTTAATGTAGAATTACTCCAAAGACTGTGCGGCCGTAAGGATGTCTGTGGGCCTCCTTACTGTGGGCCACTGTTAGACTTAACAAGAATATAAGATTATAATTTTTTTTTTTTATTAATTTTCTTAGGGAAGGGAATAGCTAAGTGGTTAGCGTACTGGACTCCCACGCGAGAGAATCCCGAGTTCTAGTCCAGCCCCAGATTTTTCTTCCTAGGAGCCTCTACAGCTCACTGTCCGTTGATGGACAGTGTTGTCTGTAACGAGAGAACACTGTCCGGACGCCGGCAGTGCACTGAGAAGGCTCCGGGCGTCAATGACAAGAATATATGCTGACGCGCCTATAATTAAAAAAAAAATTTAATATTCTTTTTTCTAGGGCACTAGATGCAGTTGAAATGTCGTGGGATAATATGCATCTGAAGAACATACTATCCAGCGATACTTACTGCAGTCATGTACCTGATAGTGCACTTCTTTCTGGAAGTTTCAACTCACTAGGGCAACCGCTATGGCATGGTAATGCATTTATTTATTTATTTATCCTGTGCAGCAATAACAGTCACTTAGACCATAAAAATTGCAGTCAAATACAAGGAAAAAAGTATATATTCACAAGAGAATAAAAAAAAAAAATTACCACACGATACATAAATACAAACAAATAAACTGCACGCAAACACTAGGAGATGCAAAGATTTTTAATATAACTTTTATTAATATAAATTAAATCCTTTTCAGAGGGAATTAAGTTATTCCAGCTTCTACAGCAACGAGTGATTAGATCTCTGTTGGCTGAATGTTTAGATGCTGAGATTGGTAGTGTAAATGTCGGAGTCTCAGTCTGACGGGAGACACATAAAAAGGAAGGCTTGCTAATAATTCGGGGCAGTCTATATCTCCATTATTTCTTCCATTTTTTTTTACTTTCTCTCAATTCTGTTAACTTTCTGGAAACAGTAGTTATCTATTTGGCAAAAGAGTCAAGAGAGCCTAGTTTTAAACACTCGAGTTCAGGTTTGCCTCCGAGCAACTGAACGAGAGTAGTAAAAGGACTTTACTCTCACATTTAATATTATATTTTTTCTGAAACACCAAAGCTTCACCGGGCCTCAAAGAAGTACAACAACTACCAGGTCTAGAACAAGAATGCAGATCCGGTTCTTACCCACCTACAAAAGTGGTCCAGTTCAAAGCCATCATATGGAGATGTCACCTCAAACTACAATGCCCAGTATTGGGATCTGCGTCCTGATGCCTGAAAGAAGTATGTGAAAGGCACAGCAACATTTCCCCGTTAGCCCTGTTCGGACTCCATTGAGCATTTAGACTGCCGACACCTTACTGAATACATGTGAAGCTACCCATGACTGAAAGTTTGACAGACAAATGGCATGTGACCAAGGACACACCAATAGCAGGCTCCGGAACCAATGAGAGGTAGAGAGACGCCTAATTTGGCAAACCTATCTATCTCCTCATTTCCCAAGGTTCCAACAACATCCTTGGAAGAGGACTGCTCTTCCAGTCTTCTGGAACATTCTAATACTAACTTAGTGGTAAAGGCACAAAATTTTAGTGCCTTCAACGTAGCCAGACTATCCGTGCAACCACAAATCATTTTCAAATTAGAGTTACATACCCGTCCATCAGAGCAAAGAATAGCACAAATCTCAGCCTGGTAAACAGTGGTCCATTCACCAAGAGATTTCCCGTTTCAATATAGACCGCAGCTCCCAGACCTACCTTCCATTCTGGAACTATCCATGAAACACCTGAAATAATTACACCAAATGAGCGCAACGTTACCCAAAAGGATCAGCTTCTTTCTTACGATCTTTCCTTACTTTCAACGCTCGTATCTCCTTCCCTGAAATTTTTAAACCAATACTGTGCACCATGAATTGACAAAGCGTTGGCCTCCCCCCTGTTCAACTTTACAAATTTCTTGAGCTGCAGCTATTGCTGTAAAGTCTTTTTTTTTAAATAATGCTTCAATATCATCCGAATTTCAAAATTTAATTCACACATTTTATAATTTTTGAAATCAACTCATATAGTCAAAACTCGACTAAATACTGTTATATACGGAAAAGTGCAATGTCAAGTAATCAGTCAGACCAAAGACCCACAGACTCTAGATAAAATCAACTAATATATAAATATGTATAATTTTTCCTTAAATGCATTTTCAGAGGCGTTACCAATCTGTGCAGCACGTGTGGATGCGTTACGTTCACACGGTCATTCTAGTGCAGCATTACGATTAACTGTAGCTGTTGTACGTACAATGAAACAACAGCAGTTAACTGCACAAAGACGATGGCATGAAAGTCAAGTGTCGGCAGCTGGTGGGCAATTGCAACAAGCTTGCACATCAAAATGTCGTTATTCAGATCATTCCACATTTTATGAATACAGAACTTGTTTACGATACACAGACTGCCATTATAGATCAAGATGTGCGATTAAATGTCCTTTAAAGGTAAGTTATTATTTTAATATTTTTATCTGATTACTTTTTCTTACTGCTGTAAGAGAAGGGAAATATTATATTATTCGTCTGCAGGGAGGGACCAAACGCTACGTTATCCAAAGCCCTACGGGGCCCATGTAGCTATCCAAAAAAGGAAAACCGTAACAAACCGGGACTAGAACAATAATCCAGACTCAGGTGGAACTCTTCTGGCGGATCATAACCTTAAAGAGAAATAGCGTAACCTCGTCCACGACATCCTGTTCCCATCAAAAGGTCCTGAACCAATTTCCTCACACCCCAAAAAATCTGTCATAAGATGAATTGGTTTCTATTCCTCTGACTCACAAACTCTACATGAACCCCATTACGTATTGGTGTTTCCTTAAACCACAATGTCCAATAAGGCCAACCAGATACTTGAGTGTGGTCCGTGAAAGATACAGCAACATCTCCACTAATAGCCCTGTCGGCCAACCTACTGTGCCCATCCATAGGGATGAATGCTTTGAAATTATCCAATGACTGGAAACTTGACAGACATGTTCCCCTAAAAGACACAACAACAGCAAGGACTAATGAAAGTGAGAGAGGCTCCAAATTTGGCAAACCTATCCACCTCCTCATTCCCAAAAATTCCCATATTACCTGCAACCCAGACTAGAAGCACATCCTTTAGAGAAGAAAGCCCTTCCAGTCTTTTAGAACATTCTAACACCAACCTGGAAGTGAAGACACATAAACTCAGCGCCTTCAGCGCAGCTTAGCTGTCCGAGCAGATACAAACACTTATTAAGTTAGTGTTACGTACCCTCTCATTCAAGATACAACAAAGAATAGCATAAACCTCAGTCTGGAAGACTGTGTTCCAATCACTAAGAGATACTGCCAAATGATCTCCGGTCTCAAAATAGACCGCAGCTCCAGACCTATCATCCGTTCTGGAACCGTCCGTGTAACACCGGAGGTAATTATCAGGTATCAACCAGACGGACCCAATCTTGACCAATCTTCCCTAGAAGGTAACCTAACTCTGTAAGAATGCTCGAAAACAAAAGTCTTCAACATTCTGTCAGAACGAAAACATGTAATAGGAACCTTCAAAGCATCTCGCGATGAATGGTAGAATGACCATATCGCTTACCCTGCCAAAAACTTGCCTGTTTAATTCTACAACAGGATTTCATTGCCACAGTTTTCACGTCTACAAAGAGCAATGGCCACACTAAATTTATGTCTACTATTCTATTTATTGTATCTCTTTTGTTCTATTTATTTTTATATTTTATCTTATTTATTTATGATTTTAGCCAATAAGCAAGTCTTGTGAAAATCAGACACCATGTTCAAGTAAAGCATGTGCAAATGCTATGTGGTCTGAAGGATGGATTGGACATCCATTGGATCCAATTGGTTGCTTGTTTGATACACTGGCTGAAGCGTCACTAGCTAATGAAGATCACGTACCCAGGGCGCCATCATATTTTGGTTAGTTATAGAAGTCAACAAAAAAAAATTTAGCGCAACAAAATGCGCATTTAGACGATTTTTATTTACTTTTACGATTATAAACAGGAAACAGGTTATCACACTGGGACACGAAGGTAAGGTTTCGGACAAAATACATCATCCATAAATCCTACTTAAATGAAGGTTTTTATTTTATTTTATTTTTCGTAATTTTTTCGAAAATAAATACTTACCATTTTTATTTGAAACGATTTCCCAGGAAAATGGATTTTTTATATAAATCAGTAAATATCATGTTAGAAATAACTTGATTTTTTGCATTATTTTTTTGAAATTTTTATTGCACAGTTTGATAATTTATAAAATACCTAACGAAGGGAAAAATTAGTGAAAAAATTCTAAATTAGATATTTCGTAGAAATAATTAGTTATAAATAATTAGCCAATCACAGTGTACAGAACAGAAAGTGGTGAAATGTGGGCGTATGTTTAGGCCAATAAGAATTTAGAAATCATCGTGTTGACCACGCCCACATTTTACACCTTTACTTCACATACAAACATACACTTTTTTCTTCTACAGATCCTGTAGGTGTAGAAGATGGCGTACCACCAGTACCACCAAAATATCAGCATATTGCCGTTGTGGGAAGTCGTGATCCATCTGAAACTTATCTAACATTGGCTGTTGAAGTTGCATTAATCGGACTTGGACAACAACGCATTATGCCACCTGGTCTTTATGCACAGGTTTCATCTTATGTATAAACTGAATAAGAATTTTATTAAATTTAAGAATATTTAAATTATTTATATAGAATTTTAATTTATTTCAAAAACTAAGCCGCCCAGACCACCATGCATTTTTTTTAATCATTTGTCTTTTTAGTTTCGAAATCTGAAGATTGTGATCGTGTCCGCTAGCCAGTTCCAAACTAGTATGGAAATACCTTGGGGAAACTCGATGACTAAGGCGAAACAATAATTACCCTATTTTTTGATGCCCGGGGCATGTTGGGATTGAAGGTAATGAGGTGATGACCCTGCTCTCCTGGAAACCGGGGTATGGAAAGACGCAGTAAAACTCCTTTTCATATAGGGTCGAAACCATTTCGTGAGATAGATGACCCATCTCTTTGAAGTGCTCAAAGTCTATGAGAGGAGAAAGTCTATGTAAGCATTGCTCTGGTGAACCTTTCTAGGACTCAGGCAGACTTATGTCTTTGCCATGAGTTTGAGTCATGAGGCATTGTAGGATTCAGGAAAGAAAGAAAGAAAGAAAAGTTTATTATGCCCTGGGACCTATGTCCCTTAAGAGCAAAAAAGAAATTTACATCTCGTAAAATATAATACAATAATCACTCTCTGATCGAATTAAATTAAATAAATATAAAATAAATTTCCTCTAGTTGTTAACATTAATATTAAATAAAACTATTTACAATAACTATATACAGATTTAAAACTAAAATTAATACTACTAATAAATAAAAATAATAGAAATAATAATAATAACAATTAGTAAAAACTTAATTTCCCCTGAACTTTGCAAATAAATAATTATAAAAATAAAATTTAAAACTGAAAAATGTTTTTTTGCTAGTCATGTCTGTAGGTAAGTCGTTCCATAGTTTACTAGCAGTAACGTTAAATGAATTTTGATATGTAGCAGTCCTGTAAGGTTGTATGTAAAGTCTAGAGTCAACAGTCCTTGTAGTTCGTAAGTCCAGTGCAGCTTTTACCGAAAACATCTCCGCGAGATATTTTGGTTTTTGTAATTTGAGCATCAGATACATGAAATTACCAATAAAGTACCTTCTCCTGTACTCAACATTTAGCCAGTTTAAACTGTGAAAACTGTGGAGTTATGTGGTCATCTTTTCTAACATTTAATATAAATCGGATGCAAGAGTTAAGTGTTCTTTGTAATTTTGAATTCAATTCGGAGGTTAGATCATTATAAGCTATGCAACAATAATCAAAACAAGGAAATATTAATGTACTGATGAGCTGTTTACGGAGAGGTATGGGTAGCATGTTTTTATGGAGTTTCAACTGGTACAAGGATTTATGAACACTTTTGCAAATATTGCTAACATGGACGTTCCATGACAAAGTGTTAGAAATTGTCAATCCCAAACATTTTGCAGTCACAACATATGGTATATTTACATTGTTCACAATAATTTTGGGGATTAAGTCTAAATTAATTGCACCTATATATCTATTACTTCCAATAATCATTGCTTTGGTTTTAGAAATATTAAATGAAATAAAATTAGACTTTGTCCAATTAAGGATAGAATTTACATCAGACTTTACTCTGGCAATACCAGACTCCAATTCAGAGGCCAGACAGTGCAAATATATTTGTAAATCATCCGCATAAAGCATATGTTTACAGTATTTTATTACACTTGCCAGATCATTAATATATAAACAGAATAAAAGAGGCCCTAAAACAGAACCCTGTGGTACTCCAGAATTAATTGACTCCCAAGAAGATCTTTCCTCATTGCTACCAGTCACTAACTGCCTTCGACTACCAAGATATGATTGAAACCATGACAAAGTAGAATCCGAAAAATTTAATAATTTTAATTTATGAAGTAAAAATGAATGACAGACTGATTCAGAGGCTTTAGAGAAATCAAAAAGCACTAGAATAGTCATCATTCTTTTGTCAATGGCCAAACGAATATCATCTGTTATTTTCAGCAGTACTGTTTGTGTACTGTGTCCTTCCCGATAGCCAGACTGGAATAGATTTAATAAATTATTAGTTTTTAGATATTCTTTTATTTGTTGACAAACAATCCTTTCTAAAGGCTTAGAGAGAGCAGGAAGTAAGGATATAGGTCTCAGGTCGTTCAAAGAAGATGGAAGTTTAATTTTGGGGAGAGGACGAATATGAGATTGTTTCCATATTGACGGATATATTGAGTATGTTAAAGAAAAATTACAAAGTTCCAATAACGGAGATATAATAACAGGCATTGATTTTTTTAGGAAGTCTATAGGAATTCCATCAATACCCTTAGCGTTAGATTTGCTGTAAAAGATCAGCTAGAAGAGTATCAAGTGTTATATGTTTAAAATAAAATTGCTCGTAAGTGAAACTTGTGTTTGAATGAGCCCATTTATAGAGATCACAGTCAATATTGTTATTAACAAAGCTGGCAAAGTATTTGTTAATTTCATCACAAGTAAAAGGTATGTTACTCTGTCGTGATCGAGATTTAATTAAACCGAATTTTCTTAATTCATTCCAAATTACCTTGGAATCATTTGTGCCAGAAAATGTACTCGAGTAAAATGTACGTTTAGCCGTTTTAATTATATTTTGTACTTGATTTCTTTTTGTTCTGTATTTCAAATACAGAGCATCATTACGTGTTCTAATAAAAGCCTTACATAACTTATCACGGTCACGCATTAAACAACGAATTTCATCTGTTAACCAAGGTGCAGGTGGTCGTCTAATGTTAGCAGCACGAAGAGGAGCATGTTTATTCATTGTTTCAAGAACTAATTTATTAAAGAGATATACTTTATTGTCTATATCTAAAGATAGATAAAATGAAATCCAGTCACAGTCCTGAAGATCAGTCAAGTATTCTTCACTAACAAAACGTTTAAAATCTCTAAAATAAATAGTTCTACTGAGTAGACGAGTAACTTTAAAGGAATACTTAATTTGAATTAAATCGTGATTGGAGAGGAAGGAAATCGGGAGTAGAGAACTTTCTACAACTTTATCTGGATCATCAACGATGAAGATATCCAACCAAGTGTGTGAGGAAGATGTGTGACGTTAGGATAGAAAGGAACAAGAAATAAATTGCACTCATGTATGAAATTATTAACATAACTACTGTCAAATGTAACACTATTCATATCAGTGTTCCAATCACCCACAATTATTAAATGTTTATAATTCTGATTATATTGCAAAAAAATATTTTCAAAATCAGAAATAAATCCAATTTTAGGAGACCGATATAAAATAGTAAATAATAATTTGGAAGCTACATGCCCAGCAATTTCTACAATAAGAAACTCTGGACGAGAACAGTATTGCTCTGGGGAAGTAGCTAATATTTTAGCATGCAGCGAATAATGAACAAACAGGCCAACACCACCGCCCACTTTCGCCAAGCGGTCCCCTCTCATAAGATTGTAATTGTGTAAATTTACCCCTGAGTCACTAACATGAGTTTTTAACCAAGTTTCTGAGAGAGCTATAATATGATAAAAATGTTTTGAGAAAAAGTGACGGAATTCATCAATATGTGCAACCAATGATTGGCAGTTAACATGACACACCAATAAATTATCTAACATATTATAAAGAAAGTTATAATATGATAACATTGTTTTGAAAAAAGTAACAATACTCATTAATATGTGAAACTAATATTTGATTGACTATAATATAATACACTAATGAATTTTCCATCATTATAATTGTAATAGTTTCTTCAGTAAGATGTAAAAATAAACAGTATAATAAGTAAGTACATTGAATCAGTAAGTTTAAATAAAGTAATAATAATAAAGAATAAATTTAATATAATGCAGTCAAAATAAAATACACTGTAACTAAAAAGATGTAATTTTAAACAGTTGTAATACTTTGTATAAAAATACGTGTAATAAAACAAATAGCCAGATGACGAGAAAATTAAATTAATATTTATACAAATAAAACATTACAAACCCAAGATGCATACATAGTTACCCTCTCTCCATCTCCACACCGTGTACATATGGCATTAATCTCCTTCCCTATGGCATGCAGGTGCCCACTCATAAGCGCCATCAAGACTCATAAGTGTCTTGTTTTTCTTTTACAGCGCAACAGGCGCATCTAGCTACCCACTGGCTTTCCCCGAAAATCTGCAATTAGCATCCACATCGTTTTATCATGCTCATACATTTTTTTTGCAAGCCTGCTTTAGATTATAAATATAATCGATTGTGAATCTATTATCCTTTCGACATAAGCCATCAGTATCTGTTATTTTGTAGACCATCGAATGAAGGCAAATCGCTTTAGAGTTTCCACATGGCGTTGAAGGTAATGAGATAATGACCCCGCTCCCCCGGAAACCGTGGTATGGAAAGAAGCAGTAAAGCCTTTTCATATAGGATCGAAACCATTTGTGCCTTTCCAATTCCGCTAATCTTCATTTTTTTGATAATCTCATCACAATACTCGTTTGCCATTGTCAGGTTCATAAAATAGTGTGCTACACAACTCCCACCTTTTGCTAGCTTTACTGCTTTTTCGTGTCCCACTATCCTTGCAAGTCCCAAGGATTCCAGACGAGTTTAACTGTTACTCTGTCAAAACTTCTTCTACAATCTCCTACTTTTCTTTGCATCCCAGCAGATCTTATATTTAAATAAAATATTTTTCTGTATCTATTGTTTTAAAGGAAAAAGCATGCAAACAAGAGGATAGACTGATATTGAAATTGCAAGAAATGGAATTGGATAATAGTTTAATTGCAGTATTGCGAAGGCAGGCAATTGTACTGTTGGAAGGCGGTCCGTCCAGTGGTTTAGGAATTGGAATCCATCCGGAGAGCATCCCAATGCATACATTTGCTAGATTTTTATTTCACGCCCTATTAAACTATTACCCAGATTTAGCATATGAAGTTGGACTCAGAGCTATGAGGTAATTTATCCTATGCATTTTTTATTTTTACTTTCTCTTACTCCTTAGTAAGAGGAAGTATTGTAATCGTGTCAAATTTTCGATGTCGGGTTTTCATCGGAAATAACCGTTTTGAGGTCCCCTGAGTCCAAAAAAGTAGTTTTTATCAAATGGTCTGTGTGTATGTATTTTCTTGAAACTGCCTATTATATAAACTACACATACAAAGATCTACAACTTTTATTTAAAACATTTCTCTAGGAAAATTCATGTAAGGGCACTTTTAGGGGAGGGATGGGGTTATGTTTTTTTCTAAAGTGCTATCATGTTGATTATACAATTCTATCATCCAAACAAATTTAATTAGAAATAAATAGATGGCCTAAATTCCGAGTTTCAAGAAAATTAGTAAAATGGAAGTGCGCGTTTAATGAACGGTTTTTTCAGTTTTCGACGAATGTCATTAAATTTGTGTACACAAACTATAAAATTTGTCAGTTATAATTTTGAGAACTGGTGCGAGAGAAAGTTGTGTAAGTGTTTCACACCAGAATATTTTTTTTTTTTTTTTTTTACTTTCTGCTGTTATGGGGAAGAATTTTAATTATGTCAAATTTTTGATAACTAGTTTCTACCGGAAATTATGGAAATACAAATTTTTAAAGTCATTTTATATTGTAACGCAGCCACTGGTGCCATCTAGGAGAAAAAGCAGGTACCCTCAAGTTCTCCTAGTGGCCGCTAGGAAGCGCTGGCGGCGCGCTCTAGCCCTTTCTAGAACAATCGATAACCTTCTAGACCCTTCTCCACAGGTATAAAATAGTGGGATAACAAGAGAGTTTGGAGATATTCTTGTTACAAATGAAGTGTGCATTTGTGAAAAGTGTATAAAAAGTGAATAAAGTGAACTTTTGTGGGTTTAAACTTTAAACTGTGAATTACTTATTATTAAATGTTGTATTTGTAATTTATTGTGTGATACAATAAATTGATGTTTTTCTTATTGAAGTTTGGAGTATTTTATCTAAACGAACCCACTTAGAACTAGTTGCAGTAGCTAGTTTA
>JAAEAF010008394.1:0-26005 GCA_011037195.1 Triatoma infestans
ACCCGTGGGGTTTTACAAGGTGAAAGTTTAAGCCCACTACTGTTTTCTTTATATACTTTAGAAAAAATGGAGCAAGTGGCATTAATATAAACAGTAAGCAAGATTTATTAATGTTACTATATGCGGATGATATTGCTATTACAGCATATTCCTGGCATGATGTGCATTTTAAATTAACTTTACTCAATGATTACTGTATTAAAAATGATCTACACGTCAATATTTCAAAAACTGTTGTAATGCCTTTCACTAAATCTGGGAATTTTAAAATAAATAATAGATTTACTTACAATAATCAACCTCTAAAATTAGTAAAAACCTTTAATTATCTGGGTGTGCCATTATCATCTTCAGGAAAATTCAAAAAAGCTTGTGATTACTTTGTAAATAAAAGTCAGGTAGTTATTTCTAGAGTAATGAAAGTATTATCACGCTATAAGTCTGATAGCTGGGACTCTAAAAAACATCTTTTTAATTCACTAGTAAAATCAACTCTCTTATATTCTTCTGAGAGTTGGGCTCTTGATTATTCTGATGATTTAGAAAAAGTGCAATTAAAATTTTTTAAATACCTATTACACTTGCCGCCCACAACCCCAAATAGTTACATCCGTTTAGAAGTAAATAGTGTACACCTTAAAAGTTGCATATTTAATAGTATGATTAAATTCTGGTATAAGCTACTGACTTTACCTAATAATCAAATTCAAAAAGTTTGTTACCTAAAACTAGTCCAAGAAATTGAAAATAATAATATTCCATATAATTGGTGCTCAGGTTTAAAAAAAATGCTTTGTAGTATTGGTGCTTTAGATATATGGGAAGAACAAAACCCAGTAAGTTTGAAGAAAAGCTTAAATAATTTAAAAATTAAATTCCAAAATAATTTATTATGTATTGATGTTAATAATGTCTTGAATTCCAGATTTAACGACCACTTCAGATTAATTAGCAACCTCGGCAGTAGAGAGACATTCCTTAAATTTAATATACACATTGAAAAATTAAGATTATTAGTCCAATTAAGGCTTATTAACAGTAAATATCCCTCTATTTATACGAAAGGAAAAAAATTTAAATTTAAACCTGATAATTATTGTTTTACATGTTTGTTACTTAAAAGAGATACCCTAGAATATTTCCTAACAGAGTGCCCATATTATAATTCTTTAAGAATTCAGTTTTTTGATAATTACAATCTGGAAATTGATCCATTTCTGTCACCACCATCTGAATATCATTTAAATAAATTATATAATTTTGTATATCAATCATTACAAAAAAGAGAAAAAATTAAAGAAACACTGGGTATTGATTGAAATGCTAGAAATAAGTAGTAATAATGATGATAATAACAAACGAACGAGATATTATTAATCATAAAGTAGAGCACTTGAGGAATATAAGAATAAGTATGAAGGTAGTGATAGTGATAATAATAATAATAATGAATTGAATAAATTTATTTTCATATTTCCAAATATTCTTGAGATGGTAGGTTACTATTTCCTATATGGATTGATATTTATTATTGTTTTTCTTTGTTTATTTATCTTTATAGTTCATTTTTTTTTTTTGCACCACTTATTTATATCTTACCTGTTTGTATGCTATATTTCTTACATTTCTAAATGATAAATATTTTGTTAAACTAGAAGAAGGAATTTTTTGGTTCTAAGATCGTTAAGAGATGTATTTTTATTTTGTATTTAAATCTTATAATCATTATTTTTAATCAATGTAAAACTTTTATACATTTAGCCAACTCAATTGCAGAAAGTTTGTAACTTGTAAGCAATAAATATAAATAAATAATAAATAATAAATAAAAATTATTATTAACCCCGTCAGTTTCGCGATGGAGCTAGTTAATTTGTATTTTTCCTCTTATTAATGTACCCAGTATTGATCCGAGCTTTTCAGTTTTTTAGAACTATTGGTTGATATAGTTAACCAGTGGTGGTTGGTTTTCCGCAAGCTGGAAAGGCATCAAGACTTTTTTCCGTGTATGCCTGCTTCATTTTTTGTGGTCAATTCGACCGGTTCGGGCGTTCGCCCATCTTCAGGGCGTTTTTTTGTTTTTTTTTTGTTTTAGAAAACAGTGTGACAACACAGACTCGCACAGAGCAAACTTAGTTTCACACTAACTGAGATGTATTTTTCTTCTTTTTTTTTTTTCGCCCATATATACACAAGCGTATTGTGTACGCACGATTTTTACTACAATTGTTTAAGCTTACAGTGTAAATATCAGATGATTTCACTACTTCATGTATCATATGATGGAATGCTATTCATTTTAAGTATAGATTTCTTGAGGAATAGCCCGGTTGAATACATATAACGGGGGCTAGTCAGGCAACTGTCTGTATTAAAACTGTACGAAAAGAATACCACCCATTATTAATGGAATCTTTATTCTTATTTAGATATTCTTTTATCTGTGACATTTCTTTGTCTCTTACTGTACGATCCTTGTAGTTAATGGAGTATAGGGAAGTAATCTTACACTTTACAGTGCATATCAAGTGTTTGGCAGTACGCCGACAGCGGAGTTAAAGCGGAAAAAAAAAATACGTCTCAGTTAGTGTGAAACTAAGTTTGCTCTGTGCGAGTCTGTGTTGTCACACTGTCTAAAAAACGCATCCTGAAGATGGGCGAACGCCCGAAACCGGTCGATGACTACAAAATGAAGCAGGCTACCATGGAAAATGTCTCTGATAGTGAACAGGGGCTAACATCAAATCTCCCGGTTTTTACAGAGTGCCCAATAAATACTATAAAAATTGTTCGAGTCATTTTTTTAGGGAAATAATATTAAATCTTTTTAATGTAATCTATGATACAGCTAGCGTCTCTAACCCATCCACTAAATCAATTATTTTCTCATTTTCCAAAAAAAAAAAAAAGGTTCAAGAAATTCGTTCATGTTATGAAAAATCACGAAAGAGTAAAAAAAAAAAAAACATTCAGTAAAGTGGTACTTCCGGTTAGGAAATTTTAACAGATAACCTACTATCGGATTCCATGGTAATACATAAATGGAATATCAAGTTTGAACTTTCTTCGATTTTTCGTTTTTGAGCTATACCTACTGTTCACATACAGACATAGACACTCACACAAAGATCATTTTCTAAAAACCACTTTTTTTTTTGACTCACGAGACCTTAAAACGGATATTGAATGGTGAAAACTCGATATCGAAAATTTGACACGATTACAATACTTCTTCTTATTAGGATTAAGAGAAAGTAATAAATATAATTTATATATGTATATATAATAATAATATATAAAGAAAAAAAAGGAAAAATAAACTAAGGTCTACTTAGTAGGTGTTCAAGTTGAAAATGGAGAATTGTTTTTCTATTTATTTTGTTTATTTTTTATTTCTTATCTTTGGATTTTTCATAATACGTGTATGTATTTATTAAATAAATAATTATTATTATTACTATATAAATTTATTCTCTACAATCTGTATTTTACTGATTTAAAATACATTTATAGTTTTTTTTTTAGTTGTTTTATATATTATTTCTATTAAACTTAGAAAAGCATAAAAGCAAAAACGTGTTGTACTGATGAAATAGGCTAGCGAGTAGTTAGCGTTACTGTATTGCCCCTCAGTGAAAAGTTGGTAGCGGCTAGATAACGCCGATGTCGGTGTAGTGCCAGACACTTTATATGCACTGTGAAGTGTTAAGATTACTTCCCTATACTCTATTAAATACAAGGATCATGCAGTAAGAGACAAAGAAATGTCACAGATGAAAGAATATCTAAGTAAGAATAGATGTAGTGGAAAAATATACATCTACTCCCCCACCAAAAACATACATCTACTTCTCCACTGCTCATACGCCTTCATCCCCGCTACTACAGCTAGCACCCCTTAAATACTTCAATAAGGAAGGGGGCAAGAAGAAATCTAACTGGCTCAACAAGAAACTAGGAGGGACTACGAATTGTAGGTGGATCAAGAAAATTCGTATAAAAGACAACGCTATATCATATCAATCATGAGTAAATCAGTAGTAATCATCAGTGATACACATACGTGCTTTTACGTCTGTCTCTCTCTTTCGCTCTATCAACTAGTCATTCGGCAGTTTAAGTAAATATTATTAATTATATTATTGTGAAATTTACCAGTGTCTTCATCAATAACCATCCCTTCACATAAAGATTCCTTCACTAATATGAGATGGCATTCTTTTCGTACAGTTTTAATACAGTTAGTTGCCTGACTATTGCTTCCGTACATGTAATCTCCGTTATATATTTTCAACCGGGCTATTCCTCAACAAATCTATACTTAAAATGAATAGCATTCCATGATATGATTCATGAGTAGTAAAATCAGCTGATATTTACACTTGTAAGCTTAAACAATTGTAGTAAGAATCGTGCGAACACAATACGCTTGTCTCTATATATGGGCGAATTTCTACAAGTATGTTGATCAATTTAAAACTGGCCGAACATTTGTAACTGATTTGCAACGTACGTTCAACGACCAATCGACGTTTCAACTACATCACTTGGATCTCGCTAGAAAACAAGTTACGTAAAACGAAAAATTGCTATTGTCCTGATTAAGGCAATACTATGGTACTAACAAACATACTTAAAAAAAAACTGATAAAATAGAACTGTTTGCTTTAACCATGACATTGTTACTTAATAGGTACATAAAATTTTTTATATCCTGTTATAAACTTACTTTAGAAATATTTACGGTAAAATATTTACTAAAGAAACATTATTTATACATATTTATATATTAATGTATAGTGGCTATTAAATATTTCTAGATTCCCACTGTAGATATGTCCAACCAGAAAATGCAAGAGATTATTCATTTAACATATATAGTGTATAAATATCAGTGTGTTTTGTATTATGTGTGGCGGTATGCGTTAAACTAAACCTAAATTGCTCATGAAATGATTCCCTTGCCGTTGCATTCACCTGAATAATTAGTATAATTACACTATTAGATACTGAGGCAACCCACATGCTTCATTAATTCAACAATTATTCTCTTTGTTAAATAATTGTATGAATTATTGAAGCTGGCATGTTAATTTGAATATATAAATATATATATATATTTTTTTAATTTTCTAAATTATAAATTCTTGAACAAATAAAGGGTCTATGATTGTTCCTTATCTGTTTACCATATCTCTAGTTAATTGAAAGAAAATTAACTTGTGACGTAATCATGTATTCATTTTAAAAGCAGAAAATTTCGGTTGGAAAAGTATTATTATTTTTATTTTATTTATATGGCGCAACAACCCATGAAGGGCCAAGGCTTGTCAGACGGCGATTTGTATGTGAGGCGCGTGGTAAGCACGCCACAGTTCCCTAGCCGTTTAGTTTCTTCCTTCGCTACCTAGGGCGCTATCAACTTTTTTCCACGATGCTCGGTCAAACAAGGACTTTGCCCTAACGGGAATCGAAAACCCTGAATTCACAGCACCAACGGCGAGTGCGCTAGCCACTAGACCAACGCGTCCAAGGACTTTGGAAAACTATTACAAAATACCAAAATAAAATATTTATGGAACTGCCTTTTCATTTTCACTTTCTCTTACTCCTAGTAAGAGGAAGTAATGTAATCGTGTCAAATTTTCGATATCGAGTTTTCACTCGGTAATATCCGTTTTGAGGTCCAAAAAAGTGATTTTAGAAAATGGTCTCTGTCTGTGTGTGTGGGGGGGGGGGGGTATGTATGTGAACAGCATAGCTCCAAAACGAAAAACCGTAGAAAGTTGAAACTTGATATTCCGTTTAGTTTAGGCATGAACTGGCATCTGACTCTGGGTCATTTGTCAACATTCCTCAACCGGAAGTAACACTTTACTGTTTTTTTTTTTTTACTTTTTTGCGTTTCAATGAAAAATGGCTCCGACAATTTTCTTCAAACTTAGTATATCAGCTAAACATATAATGAACTACTACTTTTATTTGAAATATTTCTTTGGGAAAATTTTAATTTATTTATTTGCAGTTTCTTTTTACTTTCTCTTACTCCTAAGAAGAAATATTGTAATCGATTCAAATTTTCGATATCGAATATTCACCGGAAATACATATTTTAAAATCCCGTGAATCCGTAAAAGTGGTCTCTGTGTATGTATGTGTGTGAACAGCAAGCTCAAAAACGAAGAATCGCAGAAAGTTCAAACTTGGTATTTCGTTTAGGTATCACCATGGGATTAGAAAGTAAGATATGTGTCAAAACCGGAAGTACCACTTTATTGAATGATTTTTTCTCGATTTTCTCAAAAATGGCTCCGACGATTTTCTTCAAACTAGGTACATCAACTACACATAATACAAGGATCTACAGCTTTTATTTGTAACATTTCTCTGGAAAAATTCATTTATGGTTGAAGGAGGGGGTTTAGGTTTTCCTCTCAAGTACTACTTCAGTTTCCTATACAAGTCTGTCGTCTAAATTATATTAATTAGAATTAAATGTGCTGTTGAAATTCTGAGTTTGAAAAAATCGGATGACCGGAAGTGCGCTTTTACTGAATTGTATTTTTCAGTTTTCTAGTATTTTCTCGAAAACGGCTGCAACGATTTTCTCTAAACCAGGAATTTAAACTACACATATAAAGAGCTACAACTCTTATTTGAAACATCTCTTCTGGTAAAGTCATTTAAGGGGGCTTTTGAGGGAGGAGTGGGGTTATGTTGTTCTCCAAAGTGCTATCATACAATTCTACCATACAAACAGAATTAATTAGAATTAAATAGATGGCCAAAATTTCCGAATAGTTTTTTCAGTTTTCGACGAATTCCAATGAATTGCATTAAATTTGGTATACTAACTATAAAATTTGTCAATTACAATAATTTTGAAAACTGGAGTAAGAAAAAGTTGTTTGAGTGTTTCACACTAGATTTATTTATTTATTTATTTTTTCTTGAAAGATTACATGACATATTAATACCATGAATTTAATCTACGTATAATGCGCATAATAACCATGAAAGAAAAATTACTTTGTAGAAGATCATTGCATTTTAATAATTAGTATTTCTAAAAAGAGTTATCATATTGAACTAAAAAGAGTTCGTCGTATAGTCCCAGTGTTAGGACCCTTATCTGAGGAGATAAATGAAGTAGACCACATTTAAGGCTCTGTCTTGGAAGACATTTTTCATAATATTGTAACGCAGCCCAGTGGTGCCATCTAGGAGAGGAAGTAGGAACCTCAAGTTCTCTTAGTAGCCGCTAGGAAGTGCTGGCGACGCGCTCTAGTTATTTTTTGGAAGGATTGAGAAGATTTTAGAAGATTCTCCACCGCAGAGAGTTGAGAGAGTTTTCCAGTTACAAACGAAGTCACTAGTTTGTGGAATGTGTATAAAAAGTGAACAAAGTGAACTTTTGTGGTTTAAACTGTGTAGTAATTATTATTAAGTGTTGTATTTTGTCATTTATTGTGTATAACAATAAATTGGTGTTTTCTTTATTGAAGTTTAGAGTATTTTATCTATACGAACCCACTTAAAATTAGTTGCAGTAGCTAGTTTAGTTGGAAAAACGTTACAATATCATCCAAATAATTTAAAAAAAAAAAATCATAGAGCAAGGAATAGTAAGTAAACTTATTTTATTTATATTACATTAATTATAACAAGATCTAGAAATACACCCTGAACAATGTTTAGAATTACTTCACCATTTAAATAATCTTAAAATTTAAGAAAAATGTCTATTTCTTATTTTATTACGTATATAATTTACAGAAAGTTCATATTGTCTGCACGTGGACGGAATAATGAAACTAATCGTATAATCCCAAAGTTATTTTCATTAATCAGTTTATTTATATGATAATAAAAGCTTTTATTATAGTCATAATTTAGATTTCATTAAATCAACATTGTATTATATTATTTATATTTTGCTGGCTATTATCGTTAATTAAAACATTTGTTGTGGTTAATTAAAAACGAGCTTTTTTGAAAAAAGGTGTAACTAGATTTAATTTTTATAAAACTTTTAATATTCATTAATATAATATAATTCCCATATGAATTACATTATAATAACATTATCGTACTTATTATAACAAAATAACATTTTTTATATTCAGAGGAATGTGCTTCCTACACATTTACTTGTCTATGTTTTTTAAATTTGCATTTCTACTCCCTTTTACTGCTGTAAAAATGTTTATGGATTGGTGAAGTTTTTGCCAGAGACGCATATTATTTCGAAGTATCTTAAAAACGATAAAATCTCAGGAACCAAACAAACTTTAATATACGGCTACCGCATTCGATACAGAGTTTTCGATCAAAGTACCTCATCTGAATGTGGAAATTTTATTGATTTATTTTTCATTTCTTGTTGTTGTTGTGACTTTCTCAAAAACTGACTCAAAATATTTTGTTGTGGTGGTTGATTCTGCAGAGATGGAAAGCAATCATAGTCATTTTCCGTGATAGCCTGTTTCTATTTGTGGTCATCGACCGGTTTCGGGCATTCGCCTATCATCAATCAGTGTATCAATTGTATTTGCTCTGTGCAAGTCTATGTTATCACACTGTTTTGACAAAAACATCCTGATGATTGGCGAACGCCCGAAACCGGTCGATGACCACAAAAAGAAGCAGGGTATCAAGGAAAATGTCTCTGATCAAAATATTTTCATTAAACCTGAATGCTAGCAGAAAAAATAAGTTACACTTATTTTAAAACATTTTCGTGGGAAAAAATTCTTTTTGGAAGTATAATGGGTTTGAGAAGGAGAGAATTGGGTTTATGAGATAAATATACTGAAGGTAATGCTGGACACTCTATAAACTAAATTGCCTGGACTTTACACGAATATATAAAAAGGTAGTGAGAGATTTAGAGTGAGTAAAGAAAAAGGTTGTTGACGCTTGTGACTGCTGTATGAACTGTTGCAAGTCTCTTAGGAAGACTGTGCCTATGGCTAACGCAGCCTGGCTAGTCTGGCCTAAACTAGTGAGTGAGCTATTTTATGGTAAATCAGAATGTACTCCTACTACCAAATAAATTGTTGTTATGACAACTAATCATTAGTAAAAATACCAAGATTGAAGGAAATTTATCAGTAAGATTTGTGATAATTGATAACGTTGAGGTTGATTAAATGCAGTAAGAGAAGGAGGTGTGTGTATTTTACACTAGACATTTTTTTTCAATCTTATCTGTTGTGGCCAGCTGACTGGAGGATGATCTGAAGCAGGTATTTTTTTTTGTTTTGGTTTGGCAATTGTCAGTTATAATGGATGTGTTAGGTGAAGAGAATTTAGGTCTGGTTGATGATATAAGAACAAGACTTGGTTAACACTGGTTACTGATATATTAATAAATAGACACAGACTGCCTGGTCTTAACAATAGAGGAATGTTTAAGGTAGATGGTATGAGAATGACACGTAGCGATTGGATGTACTTAACTGATCAACTGTGTTTCTATGGACTGTCCGTCGCTATATTTATACAGCTTCTCCCACTCCAGTCCGAGAGAGTGGTTGAGCTTCTCTTTGCTCTCTTTGGTTGCTGAGCTTCTCTTGCTGTTACAACAGCAACCAAAGAGAGCAAAAAGAAGCTCAACCGCTCTCTCGGACTGGAGTGGGAGAAGCTGTATAAATATAGCGACGGACAGCCCATAGACACAGTTGAAATCAGTTCAGTACATCCAATCGCCTTGTGTCATTCTCATATTACTCTACCTTAAACATTCCTCTATTGTAAAGTCCAGGCAGTCTGTGTCTATTTATTAATATATCAGATAACCAGTGTTAACCAAGTCTTCTTCTTATATCATCAACCAGACCTAAATTCTCTCCACCTAACACATCCATTATATCAGTTTTATGTAACATTATCGTTCTCTTAAGATTTTGATTATTTAAATATCCATTTTATAGTTAAATAATCCCCTGTATCAAAAATTTAAGGATGCTTCAAAGTAATCGGCCTTATCCATTGTTTTGTCAATAAAACTGTGCTCTATAATTTTGTAATCACCCTCAGACTACTACAGTCAATTCAGTTTGTCAGCACAATCCTTATCTTCTTCGTTTATATCTGATATTGATAGGTAGGTAAGATTTGTGTTAAGTTTTGTATAAAAAATATTTTAGTATATAAGGACGGACGCGCACTGGCCACATTTTAATTGCTCGCTCAATTATCTTGACCAATTACATATAATTACTGTATTCATAGTTTTATTAACTGATATTCTTTAAATATTATTAAGATAATTAAGAAATAGTAAGTTTATTAAATACCACTTACCTTAATTTAACATCAAGCCCTCTCATCTGGTGGAATCGCCAGTCGCATATTTGTTTTCTGGTGTATAATGGCAGGTCTCGCACTCCCAGTCATCAAGCGATTTAGTGCTCATGAGAAAATAACCAAAGAATTTCTCAGGATAACATCATAGCTCTTCAAAAATTAGAGCAAATTTTCCTTTAATTAATCTTTCAGAGTTTAGTGGGTGAATCCAATACTTTTTTTTCCTTCGATTTATTTCTGCGTCGAATCAAGAGAGAACATACGACAGCTGTCTCTTTAAATCCATTTTTAACAAGTCGCCTTCTTGATTCGATTGTACCAAAACGAAAACTACAAAAAAAATATAGGAAATTGTTGCTCATCTTGTGCGCGCTCTTAAAAACCAAAGCAACACGAAAGAAACAGAGACAAAAATAGTTGCATAACAAAAAGTCAACAACAATACAATTAGCAAAAATTGATGTGATTATAAAGACATGTGAGGGACATAATTCAGAAATCATTAATTATTATTCAGTAATAATGAATAATAATAATGATGGCTGAACGTACACTGGTGCTCTTTCGAAGAAAGCCTTTAGATTTAAAAAGAAGTATCGAAATTATTTTGAAATCTAATCAATCAATATAAAACTAGGTATAAAACAAACAGCATGGTATAAAAATAAAAACAAAAAAAAGAAAAGTAATCACTTTCATTCCGTCACCAACACCTGGTCGGACGTTTTGTCTCCATTTACTTCGATGTATTACATCATCCACTTTTGGTTCTAACAGGAAGAGAATAATATTTTACGTTATGCCATACTCCTATTTGGTGAAATCACATAATTTATGTGCAGTGATAAATTGTACCAAACATTTCAAACGTAAGACGTAAATCGTTAAGTTTTATGTTTTCATTTTATCTGCATAAATAAAATTGTGATTTAGTCTATTCATTGGTTGAATTTTTTTTTTAAATAGATTTTTCTTTTCTACTTTGTTTTTTATTTTAGTGCTAATGCGTTTTTGTTACTCGGCTATAGAACTCATCGTTAGGAACATTTTTGAGGAATAATACTCTTTTGGGAAGGGAGTAGCTTAGGGGAGCGAGCTGGACTAGCAACGCGTAGTTCTCAGGTTCGAGTCCCGTAGTGCTCCCCTCTTCCTAGGAGCCTCTACAGCTCATTGTCCCGTGATGGGCAGTGTTGCCTGCCGAAGGCTTTTCTTTTTAACTTGTGTATGTCAATGGTCCTTAGGGAAGGAAGATTCTTGGGTTTGTTTTCTTACAGTAAAAACTTCAAACTTAACTATACCACATTTCAATTTTCACATATATAGAAGGTGTATACGCTAATGCTTACCCCAAAACGGTGATATAGATGTAGAGGTGAAAAAGATATTTAAAAATTTAAATACAAGCCCAAAGCACATGGTATAAGAACGTCAGTACAAAGCCAGAAAAATCTATAAAGCGAGAGAATCAAACTGAAAGGAAAAAAGGGGAAATTTGCACTTGCCTGTGTAACCAAGTACGCGCATAAGGCGCTACAGGGCCCGAGAATTAAGAAGTGGGGCGAAAGGCGAGTGAGAGTCGGACCGTCTCCCCACTCCAGCAGTTGAGTATGAAAAAGCTCGGGTGGACACAATTATCGAAGGAGCTCACTAAAATCGTTTGCCGGCGAAATTGTGAGGTAAGACTGAAAGTTTTCCGTTTTCCGTTATACAAGGCCTTTTCGGACATTTAATAACTTCCGATGAGTTTCGTATTTCTCTCTTTGTGTATATATCGTATGTATGTTTCATCATATAATATTTTCTTTTGTAAAGGTATACCTTCCTTATTATTTTTATAATCTTTTGGATTGGAAAATGGATGTATTATTGAACTTGCATGTAGTTTTCATTGCCTGTTAGACTGCCTGAATGAAGAAAAGCTTGTCTCCACTGCTACGTAGTTTCCTTTATCTCTCTCTTTATTACTTCTGACTTTAATTAATTTTTGTTATTTAATTTTCTTTTATTTAAATCACTGGCTGAAAAGCCTGGCGCCTAACTACCTGAATATCTGAGAAATTTTCAAAATAACCGGAACGTGGCGCCCGGTAGTTGATGAGCGATGACCAAGTGATGAAAAGGGGGCGGGAGGTTTGTAAGTGACGCGTGTAGAGAGAATGTCTACTTGAAGGAGAAAGCGCAAATCAAAGAAATACTCAATAAAGGAAATTGAGTCACAGTGAATGACGCTGAAGGTGTAAAAAAATTTGTTCGCAGCGGCGAGATAATGAAGTGAATAGCAATATATTTGCGAAGTAAATAATTGGCGAGATTTGTAATGGGCTAGTGAAGGCGAAAGAATACAGGCGATCACAATACTTAGGGAATCTCAAAATACCCGAACACGTATCAGTATAGCCATTCCATTAGCCGTCAGAGAAGTGAAGAAGATAAGTGAAGTGAATTCAGCGGTGTTGGCCGGAAGGTCAGCCGGATGCAGTAGGAAGAGAAATATGGGTGATGCGGCTGTCTGAAATGGACAAAAAACTGGCTTGTGGAAATATGATGTAACATAAGAAAGAAGAATGTGACAAAAAAAATAGGAAAGAGGATTAACCATTAGTAAGGCAGGGAAGGATAGATTACCATAGACATAGGATAGGGTGAGCGTAAGCGGTTAAAGAGAAGAGAGTACGGAGAACGAAGAGAAAGAGGAAAGAATAGTCGTATTCAAAGACGTACGACTAAACAGATTCTCTCGTAACTCGTACTCCAAAGTGAATAAGTACTTCGAAACTTTGTTTCACCTTCTGTGTATGAGTCATGTGCAACATGCTATTATATTGTTTCTGTTTTGCGCAAGAATTCTGGGTCTGAACGAACCAGATATTGTCTCTTATCTCACGTCGGGGCAATTATTAATGAGGTAGATTTGATGTAAAATTGAAACTGGATAGGTCTACGGGCTCACCAATGGCTAAATGAATGAAAAATGGCTATATTATATCTCTTAGTAACTGGAATCATTTAGTTCTAGTAATTGGACCTAGAATAGAATATTTTATCACAATGTCTTATTTTGATATAAATATTTTTATGAAGAACTGAAACATGGAAACATTAAGAGATGGAAAAGAAAAGCCTTAGTCCTGCTTCCTTCCTATTGAGCTGTGAGTGTCCTATTTTTATTTTTATGCCATTAATATAATATCCGTAAAATATCTTTTTTTCTGACATGAAAATTATTTCTATCTTCTCAGTAAAAATGTAATCTCTATGCATTTGATATAAAAAAAAAATCTGGTGTGAAACACTCACACAATTTTCTCATACTCCAGTTCTCAAAATTATAATTGACAATGGTTTATAGTTAGTATACTAAATTTAATGAAATTTCTCGAAGACTGAAAAAACTGTTCAGTAAAAGCGCACTTCCGGTTTACTAATTTTCTTAAAACTTGGAACTTTGGACATCTATTTATTTCTAATTAATTTTGTTTGGTAGAATTGTATAATCAACTATGTTAGCACTTTAGAGGAAGCTGTAACCCCACCCCTCCCTTAAATGAATTTTCCCAGAGAAATGTTTTAAATAAAAGATGTAGATCATTGCATGTTTAGTTTATATACGAAGTTTCAAGAAAATCGTCGGAGCCATTTTTGAGAAAATCGCGAAAAAGTGAAAAAAATCATTTATTAAAGTGTTAAAACAAACGAACTTCCGGTTATCCGATTTTTTTCAAACTCGGCATTTCAACAATATATTTAATTCTAATTAACATTATTTAGATGACAGTATTGTCTAATACACAGAAATAGCACTTTAGATGAAAACCTAACCCCACCCCCTCTCCCAGAAGTGCCCTTAATTGAATTTTCCCGGAGAAATGTTTCAAATAAAAGTTGTACCTCCTTGTATGTGTTGTTGATATCGCAAGTTTAAAGAAAATCGTCGGAGCCATTTTGGAGAAAATCGCAAAAACTTAAAAAAACAACTAGTACTTCTGGTTGAGGAATTTTGTCAGATAACGCACCGACAGATTCCATGGTGATACCTAAACCTAATATCAAGTTTCAACTTTCTACGATTTTTTTGTTTTTGAGCTATGCTGTTGACATACACACACAGACCATTTATGCTAAAAACCACTTTTTTGGACACAGGGGACCTCAAAACGGATATTTCCGGTGAAAACTCGATATCAAAAATTTGACACGATTACAATACTTCCACTTTACTAGGGAGTAAGAGAAAGTAAAAATGTAGCCACAATTATTAGGGAAAAATGCTTGAAACATTATATTATATTTTAAAGAGCTCGGTGTAAATTTTGACTCTTCACTCACTTTCACTAACCATATCGACAATATACGTCACAAATCTCTAAAGACCCTCAGTTTTTTGAGCAGACACACTCAATATTTAAAAAAAAAATCTCTTCCGTGCGTAATCTTTACTGCTCCTTAGTAAGATCACAATTAGAATTCGCATCAGTGATCTGGTCACCATATTACAAACTCCTTTCTGGCTCCATTGAAAAAATTCAAAACAAATTTCTCAGAATGGTTGCATACAAAATAGGACTGCAATACAAAGATATAAACTATGAGAATTTGCTCAGGTTTCCTCAATTTAAACACTCTTTCTAATAGAAGACAACATTTCGATATCCTTTTCCTTTCTAAAATAATAAACAATGAAATAGACTGTATTGATATCATATCCCTTATTAATATCATATCCCTTCCTATAATACTCGTAATATCCTTCCCTAAAGATATAATTATCAACAATATTGTAACTAAATAGAGTTATGAATAACTGTAACCAGCAGAGCAGTAGAATTGATATTTTCTCCATGAACTGCAGTTCAGTCAGAAAAATACTAAAACAACTCTGAAAATTATTATTTGTCTAGTCTTTAGAGTTTTACTATAATCACTCAAAAATGATTTTTTTTTTACTTTTATATATGTGGGTAAATATTATATTTTATATTTTTAAAATGAGACTTAACTTTCATGGTAACTTTTCTATATTAAAATTTCATATCTATTTTACTTTTCAAACCATTTTCAGTTTATAGATAGTTTCTGTTTAGTAAGATTATAATTTTTCAAATATGATTTTATATTAAATTGTATTATAAAATGTTTATTATATATGACAATAATAATTCTGTTATTAGTGTATAAAGTTTGTATGTATGTAAAGTAGCTTATTAGTTTATTGATTGCATAGATGTTTATATTTTTTAAGTGATAGGCTTCAGCCTATATATATAATATATATATATATAAAAATTATGTAGCGCTTATATTTCAGACTTCAGTTCAGATCAGTACCAGCATCAGGTTTTTCATACTCGTGCTGTTTTTGGTGAGTATAATTGCTAACAGTGAGCATGAAGCCGAGAGTTGCACGGAATCGCCTTCGATACTAAGCTTCAACTGACTACTTCTCTTGAACGACTCTTTTTTTGGGGGGGGGGGGAGTTCCTAAACATTGATATAAATATAGAAGAAGCAGATGTTACATTTCTGAAAGTAATGTATAAAAATGTGATTACTATTGCTGATTAAAATTGTCGATACTTTTCCTTTAAATTCCTTTAATTAATTCATTAATTTAGTTATTCTCATTATTTCCAATCAAAAAAACAAACAAAAAACAACAGGAATAATGAAAGGATAATTAGTGTAAAAAAATTAATTAATAAAAAAATCTGTTTTTTTTTTTTTGTAATATAATATTTTATCCATATTAATTAAAACAGAGTGGAAATAGTAGGAAAAAAAAAAACAATAAAATTTAATTGGGCTAATAAATGATAAAACAATACTGGAATTATTTTGCAATCTAGCAAATGGGTTTTGATACTAAGTGTGAATCGTGTCACTGTTTTACTACTGAGATAAACATACAATTTGATTTAGTTAATTATAAAAATTGAGCTCTAGTGTATTCCATTATTTCCTCATTATTGTTCGTGATGCTGCGGAGTGTGAATTATAATTGTCTTTAAACATTAATTTCTAATTAATTTTAGTTATCAACAAAATTACTTCTAGATTTTTTTATTTTTTATTTTTATAAGTCATAAATATTACAAATTCAGTATAAAAATGCTTTTCTCAAGTGGTGAACTATTAATTTTTTTCTACAATCGTAATTAATTGATTTTTAATTTATATGAATATAAGGAAAAATCTGATGTGAAATACTCACACGAATTCCTCTTGTCTAATTAATATAATTTAATCAAGAAATTTTCTTTAATATTGCAAAAGCCCTTTACTTTACAAGAGCGGGCCTTACGTGGAGCGCTTTATGTTATATTTAAATATACTAAGTGACAGACCTCCAATCCTCCACAAAAAGAAACTTTTTCTTTGGAAAAAAAGTTGTAAATAAAAATAATACGTTTTTATCCATGCAACAAGCATTCAAAGTTTAAAGAAAATTGTTTTAACCGTTTTCGAGCAACGAACTCGACACCCTTCGCACAAACACGAATACAACAGATTCTCTAGACTATTTAAATACCGAACTAACAAACTTACGCAACGAGACAACAAAAATACACCGAATCACTAAGTGACGGAGAATTATTAAAGTTGTAATGAGATCGAATCTGGGGTATTTTTTTGTGGGAAAGTTTGGAGATAGAATACATAACTTCAGATGGATAGAAGGCTTGAGGAAGAGGAGATAAATGACTGTGATCAAGTGACTGAGAGGAAACCCAAGACTGTGACCAAGAAAATACTCTCCAATAGAACCCTCTCACTCACTCTTCTTCGCGACGATGGCAGTTGATTCTCTAGACTATTTAAATACCGAACTAACAAACTTACGCAACGAGACAACAAAAATACACCGAATCACTAAGTGACGGAGAATTATTAAAGTTGTAATGAGATCGAATCTGGGGTATTTTTTTGTGGGAAAGTTTGGAGATAGAATACATAACTTCAGATGGATAGAAGGCTTTAGGAAGAGGAGATAAATGACTGTGATCAAGTGACTGAGAGGAAACCCAAGACTGTGACCAAGAAAATACTCTCCAATAGAACCCTCTCACTCACTCTTCTTCGCGACGATGGCACCTGGGCCAGAATTGAAGAGGAAAAAGCAAATTTCCTTGCTTAACATCTTTCCTCAATCTTTGCACCCCTGATCCTGAACATACCGCCCACGTAATTGAGGATCTTGACATCCCCCTCCATTTATCTCCTCTTCCTAAAGCCTTCTATCCATCTGAAGTTATGTATTCTATCTCCAAACTTTCCCTCAAAAAAAATATCCCGGATTCGATCTCGTTACAACATTAATAATTCTCCGTCACTTTTCTAAAAAAAAAACCGCTAATATTTCTAACCCGTTTTTCTTCCTTATGGCCTAAGGACTCCTATCGCATTCAAACTTTTCAATCCAAAACCCTCAAAAGAATTACCAATGCCCCGTTCTGTGTTTCCAACCTAACCCTTCACACTCACCTCAAGATGACTTTTGTCCATCAGTTAATAAAAAAAAACACGTTACAAAAAATTCCATGACCTCACATCCAACCATTCTAACCCGTTGGTCCAAAAACTCTCTTCCCTTTCTATCTCACACAACCCTTCCAGGAGACTGAAACGCCACTGACCCTGCGACCACTTAATTCATGTTAACATTTTTTTAGTAATAATTAGGGAGTACCTCCACTTGGGAGGCATCTCCTAACAAGACTTTCACGCCCTTTTATATGACTACTATCATATTCACTTATTATACTGTCTGTATAGTTGTGGATTTCTTAATAATAATAATAATAATAATAATAAAAATAATAAAAACCGTTTTCGAGAAAATTCCATTAACCGCACTTCCGGTTAAACGATTTTTTTTTAAATTTGGAACTCTTTCAATTCTTCTAACCTTTATTAATAATAGGCGGTAAAACCATATATGGATATTATACTGAAGTAGCACTTTTTTAGGAAAGCATAATGCTACTGTTTCCCCAGAACCACGATAAAAAACAATATCCGGGAAAATGATATAATTAAAAGTGGAAGGTATTTATGTGTTTAGATTGTGTACGAACTTAAAAAAGGAAAATCGTTGAAGCTGTTTTCGAGAAAATCAAGAAAAACTAGAAAAATTATCATGTCGCACTTCCTGTTGATAAATTTTGTTCGAAATTCGTGTTTGATGCGGTGGTACTGCTTTCATTGGGGAATTTTGCTGTACAAGTTAGAACTAATTTGCCAATATATTTCAGAGGGTGTGAAGAGGGGATAATGCGTAGATGAAGTGCGCTTAGTGCGGCGGGTCTTGATTCCATTACATCACATGTAAATCATTACTTTAAAATAGAACTTCTTGTGCGATACTAGTGATGACCAAGGAAATCATTTACAGCAAAAATGAGACGTTGAAAATCTAATTAATGGATTTGTGTAACTAATCAATAGTTTTGCTTCAATTAAAGCTGGTATTACTTTCTCTTACTCTTTATAGTAAGGGGAAGTATTGTAATCGTGTCAAATTTTCGATATCGAGTTTTCATCGGAAATATCCGTTTTGAGGTCCCCTGAGTTCAAAAAAGTGTTTGTTAGCAACCGGTGTGTGTGTGTGTGTGTGTGTGTGTGACTAAGTGTGTGTGTGTGTGTGTGTGTGTGTGTGTGTATTTGAACAGCATAGCTCAAAATGAAAACCGTAGAAAGCTAAACTTGATATTCCGTTTAGGTATCACCATGGGATCTGACAGTAGGTCATCTGACAAAATTCCTCAACTGGAATTACCACTTTACTAGTTTTTTTTTTTTTTTACTTTGTTGCGTTTTTCTCAAAAATAGCTCCGACGATTTTTTTGAAACTTGGTATATCAACTACACATACAAATAGAGACAACTTTTATTTGAAACGTTTATCTAGGAAAATTCAATTAAGGGCAGTAATGGCAGAGGGGTGGGATTAGGTTTTCATCTAAAGTGCTATTTCAGTTTATTAAACAATTCTGTCATCTAAATAATATTAATTAGAATTAAATATGTTGTTGAAATTCCGAGTTTGAAAAAAAAATCGGATACCCGGAAGTGCGTTTACTTTACCACTTTACTGAATGATTTTTTTTTTACTTTTTCGCGATTTTCTCAAAAATCACTTGGACGATTTTCTTGAAACTGCGTATACAAACTAAACATACAATGATCTACAACTTTTATTTATAAAATTTCTCAGGGAAAATTCATTTAAGGGCACTTTTTGAGGAGGGGTGCGGTTATGTTTTTCTCTAAAGTGCTATCATAGTTGATTATACAATCTATCACCCAAATAAAATTAATTAGAAATAAATAGATGGCCAAAATTACAAGTTTAAAGAAAATTAGTAAACCGGAAGTGCGCTCTTATGGACAGTTTCTTCAGTTTTCGACGAATTTCATTAAATTTGGTATACAACTATAAAATTTGTCAATTATAATTTTGGGAACTGGAGTAAGAGAAAGTTGTGTGAAAAGTTTCACACCAGATTTTTTTTTTTAATTTGTATTCTAAACAATACTTCATTTACAATTTTAAAATTTGATTGAATAAATTGAAGAGAGTATTCACGGACTTCATAGTGAGATATAAGAATGCATAGATAGATTGAATGTAACTTGGTTATTACATTGAGAGTTCATAAAATTAAATAATACAAGTAACAATAATATAAAGCTATAGTTATAATTGGAAGCGAAGTAGAATGGAAGTCCATGTCAGAAGATATTGAGGGCAGTTCTTGTTTACAAGGAAAGCCAAGGATTCCGATATCCTATCCGCCTAAGGCTTTACCACTTCATCCTCCCCCCCCTAAGCTCAATCCATTCCAAACTACCACTACCCCAACACACTGGACCCCTCACCGAAGGCTATCACCGCAAACCAATACAAACCAAAAACTCTTCCTACATCTCCACCAAGTACATTCTACTGTTACAAATGTTTATATCTTCTACCAAATCTACTACTCTTTTATATCCACCAGTTTCCCCCTTCTGCTAACTTACAACTATTAACTTACCGCTTAGTTATTTCAGTTCTTCCTTTCTTTTCAATTACAGGATTTGTATCTGCTTTTGTTTGTGTGTGGGTATATATGTGTGTGTGATTCTTTCCTAAAATCATGTCTTTTATTTGCCACATTTTACGACACACACCCTTCAGAAACCCTGTAAAAATGTTATTTACTAGATATCCTATATTCTCCAAAACCTCTTGTTTACTCCTCCTCTTAGTCATGGTTATATATGGCACATATATATGGCATTGTTGCCACATTGTCATATCATCACATCATGTTGCTACTTTCAGACTACAAAATTGTGTCGATTCTTTAATTTAAAGATTAAATTATATCTACTTATTTCTACTCAATCTGCAAGAAAAGCTTAAACTGTATTATATATCATTCTGCATATTTATGTTACCGATAGTTAATAGATTTCTCAGTGTGGAAAAGAAAGTGGTTTTGCTGTATAAGTTAGAACTAATTTGCCAATATATTTCAGTGGGTGTGAAGAGGGAAGGTAATCAGGGGATAAAAATACAGCATGATCAGCAAATTGTGAAACAAATGATGCTTCTATTGGTTTCAGGCTCAGCTTCGTAACTCTAACAAACGCCAGGATTGATACGAGAAGTATAAACGATATCTAGTTCGGTGGTAGAGGTCCCGACTCAAACCTTAGGAATTATCTTTGAGCGAATTACACTAATTCATAAAGTAAGAGAAATGGTGTCTTCTTGCACCACTTTCTCCTCCCTTTGGTCTTAATGTGCCAAATATCTCGCTAGCGTAATCTAGCGATTGCAACACAATCGAACAGCACGAGTGAGCCGTTTCCTTTTCCTCCTGACATAATCTACACAAAGGTTCTGACTTGTATAAGTCTTTCTGGAAGCTACCGTGCCCCGTGGAAGGCCTGTGACCAGATTAATCTGATTCCTTCCTAAGTAGTGGGTTTCTCCAATAAAAGTTAGTAAACAGAAAAGCCATAGAAAAGGTGAGACCACGGGGTGCGTGGTCCCGGCGCAGTCTTTCAGAAGTTTCCAGACACTCTTACATGTAAAAGGATGACGTAAAACGTGAGTAACAAAAATTCCAGAGTTAGACTGGAATTTCATGATTAGTGCATCTCTTGCCCTGAGCGCTAGGGAACAGGAGGCACCAGGGAATCATTTTGCCTTGATTTGTGTTATATTTCAGGTTTACTTAAAATATATACAGTACAATGAATGCAAACTTTATTTAACCTAACTTTGTAGTATGCAGTAGTTTCTACATTATATCTCACAATATATTAACCTGCCTAATCTCATTTAAATATTTATTAAATTAAACATTTTAATAGAAAAAACAAATGCAAATACAATGTGGGTACACCACAAGAACCACATTGTGTGAGTGTTTCTTAGGGAAACGTTCTCCTGTAACCATGACAGCAATACTCTTTAGCTCATTCTTCTCTCTACTGATGAGGTACTAAGAAAACGTTTACTGGACATTTCTAGAATAACTTGGAATGCCGCTGCCCCGCAATATACTCCTCTTGTGAGGCTTTCTTGTGAGTCAGTTTCTTAATGGCATCAAATGTAGTAATAAGATACCAAGTAGTAGTTAAGTAACGAGATACCTCAGAAAGGTTCAGGATCAGTAGGTGGTCGTAAAGGTTCCATTCTTCGCTAATCTATTGGTCCAGCTTAACCGTAGGCTGTTGTATTTGCCGGTAGACTTCCACTTCTTTACGACTATTTTGTCCGTCTCTAACTAGTGTGGCTAGAGAATATTCCATTGTGCCTTTGCGCTTTAGGTGCTGGACACAACTTAAAAAGGCAAAAATTTCAAACTGAAAAATAGATGGGGTTCAACAGCATAACCTATCCTGAACCCATTTGTATAGGCTACGATTTCGTTCTTTCTCTAGGCCTGTCAGTGTGTTATTAACTAATCCACGTCTGTCAGTGACACTTAGATTGAAAGTTAAAGGTCAGATTTACTAGGTACCATGTACAGTTCAGGGATTGTATACAATTCTTAGTTTATTCTCCTGTGCCGCTCTATCTTGTATATGGTTTGCACATTGTGAGAGCTCTGCCGGTTGCCTTCGGTGCCACCGCCATACCAAACATAAGGCGGAATTCTCGGTGCACTTGTGAAAGAGTGGTGCTAATGGTGCTCTAGTAATGCCCAATAAAGAAACTATCCATGCTTCCTAATAATGGAAAACGAATATTCTCAAAAAATGGTTAAAATAGCATTCAGCATGTTTCAAGAAAATCTGGTTTGGCCATTTAAAGTGTTTAAAAAATTACAAAAGGCAGTTAAAAAAAAATCCAGAGGAAGTAGAATTAATAGTAAATAATTCCAAGACTCAATGTAGTATACAAGCGAGTTACTATTTTTTTAAATAATGTAAAAGATATTATTTTTATAATATTACCTTAAGGTTGGATTTAATAATAATCTTAACAAGCAAAGGTAGAGTTTGTTGAGAATTGAATCATCTGCTTAACTTAGTGTTCTGCTGAACAAATAGGATTACAAACTTTCAAGATTACTGAATCTTTAACTTAAATCCTTATATTAAAAATTCATTACTGTTTGAACCAGAAGCAACAAGAACAATAATATTACAAGATAACGAGTTTTATTTTCCGCCTTATAATTATTTTACTAATGCTTTTACAAAATTGTCGAGGAGGAATAATCAAAATGATTTCGAATTTTTATTTAATTTTTGTAAAATAATAAATTATAAACTTGTTATTGCTATTAGCATAGAAAATATTTCTAACTACAAACACTATAGCGTATAGCATTGTTACCCATTATATAAATTTCATATTGCTTTTCGGTGCATAATTTTATGACTGGTCAAAAAAACTGCTTATAATAGGTTAAAAAAAATAATTGGTTATGTATCATCTGCTCTTAAAACTGAATGAAATAACATTTATGTTGTAAATTTTGCTCTATGTAGCACCGTTATCATTCAGCCAGGAAGTGAACGCATGTTTCTGAACTGCAGTTGAAAATAACTGTCTACCCACTCAAATTATGGTTTTCAAATTCCCAACAATTTGGAAACTTCGGGAATCGAGAACGGGAAATCGTATTGTCCGAAAATTCCCGAAATAATCTTTTTTAATTAATATTTTCGTTGATAATCTGCAAACTATAATAATGGCTATAACAATAAATGTTAGATTGATCCATACGGACGGTCCACGACCGCAGCACTGCTGCAACCAGTAGAGGTTTATTGTGTCTAACCTTGTTGGTCTAGTATGAGAATTGGCCCTCTTCATGAGGTTGAGGGCTTTCCCAACCAGTTCTTTTTGCGCTCTTTTATACCTCTCCTCATCCTGGTCTTAATGTGCCAAAGATCTCATAGCGTAATCTAGCGATTGCTACACAATCGAACAACACGAGTGAGGCTCTTCCTCCTGACATAGGTTCTGACTTGTGTAAGTCTTTCTGGAAGTACCGTGCCCCGTGGAAAGGCCTGTGACCAGATTAATCTAATTCCTTCCTAAGTAGAGGTTTTCTCCAATAAATGTTAGTAAACAGAAAAACCATAGAAAAGGAGAGAACACCGGGGTGCGTGGTACCGGCGCAGTCTTTCATAAGTTTCCAGACACTCTTACATGTAAAAGGATGACGTAAAACATCAGTAAATAAAATTCCAGAGTTCGAATGGAATTTCACGACTAGTGCATCTGTTGCCCTGAGCGCTATCCTAAGAGCACCAGGGAATGGTTTCTGTTATATTTCAGGTGTTCTTAAAATATATACAGTACAATTAATGTAAACTTTGTTTAACTAAACCTTATGGTATGTATTGAGTTTTTACATTATATCACACAATATATTAAACTGCCTAATCTTATTTAAATATTTATTAAATTAAAAATTTCAATAGAAAACAAATGCAATATTATTCGTTTGAAAAGGACAAAATACTTCCTATAGTTTTTATTTCTCATTTTTAAAATGAAACTTTAAAAACTAAGGTTTATTAATGTTATTTTTGTTATTTAATTGTTATACAGTTCCAATACAAAATGTATTCTGCCTGTAATGCTGTTGTCTGTAAAGTTAATGAAATGACATGTATGACGTGTGCAGGTATCCCATCCAGTGATGGCCCAGTTGGAGTTACTTGTTTATTTGTTTATGATGTGAATGAAATGTTGCATGGCCGAGCGAAGAGTCGTGATGTTGGTCATTTAAAATGGTAGCGTTGGCTGATTTATATCTTAAAGGGTGATATGGCTGGTTAAAACTCTTGCTTTTTTATTAACAGTTGATTAGAAACTCTCTGACCTTGATGGGAACTCTCTGAATTGGGTTCATAAGAAGAAATAAACTGGAGATAAATGCTGAACACTGTATAATCAGGAAGTTTAAACAAACTGCCAGGACTTTGCACAAATGTAGAAATTGGAGTAGAGAGAAAGGGTAGTAGAAAAGTTGCTGGCGCGTTGTAACTGCTATATAAACTGTTCTAAAGATTGTTTTCTCTAGGGCTATCACAGCTGTATATGTACCGAGTCATCGCACTCTAGTCTGGCCTTAGTGGCGAGTGAAATTCTTAATTTTGTGTTTCTCTCTCTCTCTCTGCTTTGTGAGATTCTATTACAGTGTCGTTCAGTGAGGTCTGTCAGTCAGTATGAAGTTTGTCTACGGTGGATGTAACAAGTCTTGTGGCCATCTCCGTTTTAGTCTTCTTTCTGGAAGTAGAGTTGTTTGTAAATTATTGATGAGAAGATTTGTATGATCGTTCAGTTTGACCATGATACTAAGTGTACAGTCGATGTGCTGCTTGTTGTACTGTTTCTGTGTTTGTGTGTCTTTTATGTATTGTTTCGTTTGTAACATAGAAAGGAGTGATGGGAGGATTAATGTTTTTAGCGTTTTTTTTCTGGACTATAATTACATCCCCGAAGTATTTTATGTACATTTTTAAAATTAAAGAAAACTTGTCATTTTATGCATAATTATATTAACAGCAGCAAGAGAAAGTCCTGTGGGTATTTTACATAAGATTTTTTAATTAAAATTAGTCATTAAAATGAGTTTAATTTGTTAAACAGAAAAACTGAATTACTTTTTAGGAATATACACATGAAATCGTGACCTTAGCATTAACTATTCTCCTCTTTATTACAATAAAGTATATATGTATATTTGATAGAGTATGTATGAGTGGATTGCATCATCATCCATAGAATGTTGTAAATATAATGTGTGTGTCTGTATGTATATATATATAATATCGTTTGGTGTGCGTGTGTATGTGTGTGGGCATTTGTGTGTGGGTAGTGTATGTGTGTGTGTGTGTGTGTGTGTGTGTGTGTGTGTGTGTGTGTATGAGAGTACGATTGTGCTATCTTCCACTATACACACATTTTGCTACACTACACCCTCTCTACCTTTCATACATAGCGCTACCATTTCCAACTGCTATTTCTACCACATACCCTATCCAAGAGTTTCCCTACTCAATATTCCGCTCGATGCTCCCCTTACACGATTATCCCTTCTCTTCCAGTCCCCTGTAAGGCGTCACACACACCTCCATATTTCCACTTTGACACGGTATTTCCGACGTGACGGACATATGATAAATAGAGCTACTTTCACAATTCCATGGCCCACTTTAAAGTAACAAACTATTT
>JAAEAF010008395.1:0-13467 GCA_011037195.1 Triatoma infestans
ATTACTGACATTCCCTACAACTCAACAACTGTGCTATTGACACAGTTTCTTAATTGTTAATATTAATCTATTTTTATAATATATTTAAAATAAGAAAATCTTATGAAGAAATGTTTAATTTATTTATTGACCATTCTAATTGCAACTGTAAAATTCCTAGCAAAAAAAGGAGGGGGGACTTAATTAATTTACAATGTTTCATTGATGAAGAAATATACAAAAAAAAATCTCGTGTGAACACTTAACAAAATCTTTCTGTTACTACAATTATTACAAGCTTTTCTTAATTAGTATTAATAGTAAACATAAAATATATGTGGTGGGGGTGCCGCACATTATACATGTTGATTATTAGGTTATAGGAGCTATTAAAAGGTGACAATGAAGAAGCGGGGGGCAACTCTATCAATATCCACAAAAATAAAACTTGTTAATGAATGTATTCAAAATTAAACAAACCTATTCACACAAATTTACATTTTTCATTAGCCAAAATATACAAAACACAAATTACACATTAGTGAATTAATAATAAAATCCGATCACTCGAGACTTGGTTAACAAAATCCAGAATAAAAATCAACCCTAAGAAAATCTTCATTATATTCTGTTCACCTTAAACAAAGAAGCTCTTCTATATTTTATCAGTCGTAAATAGCATGTGTATATTGATTTTGTTACTGACCGGATTCAGATTTTCATCCATCATCAGAGCAAATTCACCAAGTTCGTGTAGAGAGTTCTCTTCAACATAATGTTTCTGTTACACACACACTTGTTGGTTTGTTGGTTGAATATATTGGGGATATTATAAGGTTATATTGTTATGTGTGTTTGTGTGTGTGTGTGTGTGTGTGTTTAATGACAAAATGGAATTATTATAAATTATTATTAGACATTAGAAAATAAAGTATAATAAATAGCATGTTTTGAAGAACATTTTCTAATGTCTAATCATAGTTTATAATAATTCCATTTTGTCATTAATACATACACAGACACACACATAACCTTATAACCTCCTACACACATGTAACATCCACCAAATCAACAAGTGTGAGTGTAACAGAAACATTACGTTGAAGAGAACTCTCTACACAAGCTTGGTGAATTTACTCTGACGAAGGAGGAAAATCCGAAACCGGTCAGGGACAAAATCAATATGCACGTTACGACGGATAAAATACCAAATGTTATCAAGCATTGCGGACCCATCCACATACTCAAAAAAGTTCTTCCTCCAGTTTATATATTCTGCACTTATTGCCATATTTGTTATCTTAGTATGTAGCTAGACGGACACACCAGACTTATTAAAAGAACTTCCCTTCCACAACTGATTTCAAACTATTCGCTAGAATCCTTGACAAGCGCTCCAAACTCACTCTAAGAACAAAATACGATTCTATACATCACTACCAGGCACCCACTTTGGATGTATGGACTAGCAATCTAGGGTACCACAAAACGTACCAACCCTAACACTGCAATCCAAAATCCTCCGACACAAACTTGATGATTCTTATTACGTGTACAACCAGACAGATCTAAAGTTACTTTTTGGTCACGATTTAACAAATTCCATAGCAGAATCTCTCCCTTCATCCCAATCGTCTAGCGAAACCCTCTCCTCAAGCTCAAATCCAAGCAATCCTGCAAGGCGACTGAAATGTCGTTGGTCCCGCTAATTATAGTTATCGTTAGATAACTCACGTCATTGTACATATCTTCTACTAGCTTATTTTACTTATTACATACTTATTTTTGTAACTGTAAATATTCGATAAAATAATAATCTTTAAATCAATTATAAAATTAAGTGCATGCCACATTTAAACACTGAACTTGTTAATATAATAAATACGTAGCATTTATTTGTTAACAAAATCTAAATAAGATTTCACACAAAATAAGAATTTCATAAGGTTGCTAATACTCTAGTGTCAGCCTACTTGTCAATTCAAATATTATATTCACTTGCAGTAATTTGAAACTTTGTTCATGTATTCAAATACTATCTCTAAAAGAACTAAAAAAAGTAAATAATAATCTCATAAGAAACACAAGATAAATTACAAACAACAGTAGAAGGTAGTGATAAGGTTACCCACAAACGACCTAATTGTAGCTACATTTACTTCTTATAATAAACGTTCAAACATTAAGTTTTGTTTTAAATTAGGTGTGAGAGAATAAACTTTCCTTTAAATATCTCATTCATTTTTCCAATGTTAGTTATAAAACTCACATAAAAACGGAGTTGCAAATAGTATACAATACTAATGAGATTTATGTTTAAATAAACAATAGAAATACAAAACCTTTTCTATATATACATAATGGGCATTATTACCCAAGTATTAAAAACCATTGTTAACAGGAAAAATACAGAAATTTGAAAAACCAAAAGTAACAAGTAATGGAATAAATGAAAAAAAAAACAAAAACTACTATTTTGATTTTTTAGGTTTTCCGCAACCATTTTCATGATGAAAAACACCAGGAGTTTCCAGATTTGAGATTGCATCAGTGGTTTGCTAGATACCGATGTTTCGCCCATATTGCAATAGGTTGTTCCATTAACTGTCAAGGTGTAACGAGTCTGGAGAAGCTCATTGCAATATGAGCGAAACGTCGGTTTCTAGCTAACCACTAAACGCAGTATCAACGGGAAACTCCAACTGCTTAACTATTATTTTGTTAAAAGCAAATTATAAAAGAAAAATTGTTATTTGTTAATAAAACATTTGATACTAATGAAAAGTTTTAGGTTCAATGTAATAAATTCAAATTGAAAATTATTGTTAAAATTTACTTATACACACAACACAGCCAAGATGAAGAAATAAATAGAAATCAAATTAAACAAGTTTCAAATGGAAAACAATAGAAAATCATTGACAAAAATTGTCAAAGAGCAATTCATTTTAACATCAAATCAATGAAACATAATGCCGATAATTTTTTTCTCTCTATAACAATCAAATTATTGTTACTTTCATTAAGTAGGAAATTGATCTTTGTTTAAAGGAATATCTGTAGCAAAAGTTTTAATTTTGTTTGATATTTTGAACTGATTGGCTAAGTGTAGTAACCAATTAATGATGAATGTTTTTATTATACGAAAAAACCTTGAAGACTAATCGCTATAAACTTTAACGAAGTATTTCTGGCAAATTTATTGGGTATTGGGCAATCCTATTACTTAGTATTTGTATTATTACAACAAACTAGTCAAATTATTTATAAGGTTTCTGTATGATAAGCTAACAAACACACACACACACACACACACACACAAAACACACAAAAGATAAGACTATCTCATTCAAAATCAAGACGCATGAAAATTGATATAAACTAGCAAATAAACAAAACTACAATTTAATTTATATAAGCGATCTATATTTCGTAACTTTTACTGCTTTTTCCTATATTGATTCCCGGAAAAATTAAAAGAATTTTCAAGAATTAAAAAAAAAAAAAAAGTTTATAATCAAATTTAAAACACGATAAGAGATAAAAGTAGAAACAAAACTAAAACCAATTTAAATACTGAAACAAGGTAAATTTTAAATAAACATAATTTTGTAGGACAAAAAACAAACAAAAAAAACGTCTATTTAAAACGTTTATAAAATAAAATAAAATAAAAAACGTCTATTTAAATTTCAATGGACAAAAACTTTTTTAATAGATTTAATTTGTCTACATAAGGCGTTTATAGTTGAACTAACTGTAACAGATTAGGTAGAACTTGTTAATACTGCAGACAAAAACTTCAAAAAAGTTCCGACCGACAATAAAATTCTAATGCACTATTACTCAAGCATTATTATTTACTGTTTATGTACTAAGCGTTAAGCTTTATAACCGTTCATAAACAGTTATAGTAAGTAATTAACGTAGTAAACATTAACGTTCATTATAACAAGTGTACTTCAAAGAACGTATGTAAGAATAAATAAAATCCAAGAATATTTGTGATTTTAAAGGTATATGTCAGGTGTTTATTGAAAAAAAAAAAATCTGGTGTGAAACACTCACACAACTTTCTCTTACTCCAGTTCTCAAAATTATAAGCCACAAATTTTATAGTTTGTGTACCAAATTTAATGAACTGAAATTCGTGGAAACTGAAAACAAAAAAAAAAAAAACTGTTCCGGTGTACAAGTAAAAAAAGCGCATTTCCGGTTCTCTAAGTTGTCTGAAAACTCGGAATTTCAGCCTCGATTTTCTTATTTCGAATAATTATCGTCTGGATGATAGAATTGTATAATCACCTATGATACCACTTTAAAAGAAGCTATAACCTCACCCCTCCCCTAAATAAATAAGGGTCCTTAAATGAATTTTCCCAAATAAATGTATTAAATAAAAGATGTAGATCTTTGCATGTTTAGTTTATATACGATGTTTCAAAAAAAAAAAATCGTCGGAGCCATTTTTGAGAAAATCGCGAAAAAAGTGAATAAATCATTTAGTAAAGTGGTAAAGTAAACGCACTTCCCGGTTATCCGTTTTTTTGAAACTCGGAATTTCAACAACATATTTAATTCTAATTAACATTATTTAGATGACAGAATTGTCTAATAAACTGAAATAGCATTTTACATGGAAACCTAACCCCACCCCTCCCCCAAAAGTGCCCTTCATTGCTTTTTCCCGGAGAAATGTTTCAAATAAAAGTTTTAGACTTGTATGTGTGGTGATGTTAAAGTTTTAAAAGAAAATCGTCGGTAGCCATTTTAACCAAAAATGCAAAAAAATCCAACTAGTAAAGGGTCCGTCAGTTGAGAAATTTTTTTTACAAGATTAACGTACAGCAGATCCATGGTGACTTCGAAACGGAATGATCAAATTTCAACTTTCCTACGATTTTTCGTTTTTGAGCTATGCTGTTCACATAATACATACACCCCCACACACACACGGACAACACACACACACACACACAAACACCACCACACAGACCATTTGCTTATAAAAACTAAATTTTAAAAAACCACTTTTTTGGAATCAGGGGACCTCAAAACGGATATTTCCGGTGAAAACTCGATATCGAAAATTTGACACGATTACAATACTTCCTCTTACTAGGAGTAAGAGAAAGTAATATTAAATTTTATAATTCTATTAATTCAACACAGAAAGTATGTTAAAATCAATCTTAAAGGAAAAACTATGCTACCGATCGATGTAAAATATTGGGGGACCTTACAATTGTTAGAAAAAAAAAATATATAAATATTTAATAAGAGCTTCTAATTTTTAAATCTTTATTTGCCACGGCAGCTTATTTCTGCCTTACATTAAAAAAAAAAAAAAAAATTAAAAAAAAAAAAGGAAACTTACCTTTGAATAAGGCAAGTTTACTCAATGAAAGACCGACCCCAAGTATAAGTGTTGAAAATGACACACATAAAAGAACTGTAGCATACATTTTCATTAGTAATTTAACTTTTATAACAAACACATTATCACATTAAAAATATATCACATATTTTTTTTGGAAAATAAACAAAAACTGAAAATAAATAGCCACATAATGAGGGTAGTACTGTTAAAACACCATTATTAATAATAACATTAATATTAAGAGAATGATAAAATTATTTAATTTATATATAAAAACTAATAAATACACAATAAATTTAAATATAATAATAATAATAATAATATAAAGGTAAAAATTATTTATTAATCAAAATAAGACACACAGGTATAGCGGACACATTAATAGACACGTACAGACTGTTGTGTGTGCAAGCATATTGGACATTAGTACGAACTACACTAGTACTACCATACTAAGTAGATAGAAAGGGGGAATAATATCCCTCTCTTGCAGACGCTATTCCATCAGATATATACAACTTTACAACCGGCACTATACTACACCTCTACCTCTGTATATATATATATATATATATATATGTGTGTGTATGTATGTTTTATATATATATATCTCGTGTCTGTATTTGTATTTTGGTGTCTAAAATGTAATGTTTTGGCACACTATACAAACCTTATTCACCTGGTTGATAACCTCAAATAAATAAAGAAAAAAAACAAATCAACAACACTCACATAAATATTGATGCTAAATAAAATTAAATTTCTCTGTTTTTAATTATATATAAAAATAAAAGCAATACAAGACATTTTGAATTAAAATATTTATATTTCAACTTCCATGTTTGCCTATAGATATCTTACTGGACTGATTTACTTTGCTGACTAAATCATTTTTGCTTACTTCAATCTTATCCCTATATCAATAGCTATATTATAATCCCCAATGTTTTGTTGATAATTTATATATCCTTATTCACATTTATCTTTTAAACAATTATAACTGTTTAAACTGTTTATAACTGAATTTACAGTTCCCATAAGTATATTCAATTAAGAAATTGAAAAATCTACTGTTATCTATTGGCCTACCATAATAATGCCTAAAATTATAATTTCCCTCACAAGATAACATTTGAATTTTTGCTGGAAATGTTTTCTTATGCCTATTATAGTTTGTTTTTATTATTATTATTATTATTATTTTTAGCTATTACTTGTTATGAACTAACCTACCCAGACACTCGTACTCGTACACCAAAACTCACCACAATACTATAGATATATATTCTTCAAATTTAGATTATTTTTATAATGTTTAATTGTTCTTAAAATTATTGTATTATAGAAAGATGGCAACACTGATTTTTACATTCAATCTCTAGAGATTAGAAATAAAACTTTTAGCCCAATGATTCAATGGAACAATAATAAGCCACTTTATTCAGCTGTAGTTGAAAAATGTTAGTTATACGTTTGTGTATATAACCATGTTACTAATTTGGGGAGATAGTTATCAAGAAAATAATTGGAGAGGTTAATAAAATCGTGAAAAACATAACTTAATTATCAAGTAATGTTCTATGGTTACTTTTATGGTTGACTCTGATGTTAATTGTCACCGAATCTCTTCCGATTCTCTGTCCGATTTTTTTCGTTTTTTAGTTTCACAGTTCACACACACTCTCACACACACATACGTACACATATACATACAAGTATTGCCAAAATATTTTCCGCCCCCACATCCGCTTAAAAAACATTTTTTTCTGCAATTTTCTCGAACACAGTTCTAATGATTTTCTTGAAAACATTATATTTGCATATGTAATTCATAACTTTTATTTGATACATTTATCCGGGAAAATTCATTTAAGTGGGGATTAACGGAAATAGGTAGGATTATGTTTTTCTCTGTACAGTGCAATTTGTTTATTATACGATTTTATCGTTCTAGATTAAATATTAATTATAATTAAATGTGAAGGAAAAAATGCCGTGTTAGAAGAATATCGGTACACCGGAAGTGTAATTTTACTCAATAGTTTTCATTTTTAAAATCCATAATACATAAAAACACTATAGATACATAAAATTATAAACCACATACTTTAATATTATACAATGAAAAACGTTTAACACAAAAGAAACTGAGGGAACCGAAATATTTTTTTCGTGTTAAACGACAAAAATAGCGGTTTGTTTTCGTCCCGATTTCTCTGCCATTGTACATGTAAAAAAAAAAATAAAATTATTTATTAAAATTACAAAAAAAAAAAAAACAACAAAAATTCGCTGATTATAACATAAAATTCAACGAATTCGAAAACTAACTGAAGAAACGTTTTCACAATGGCTGGTGCCTTTACCTGTACTCAAAGACAAGCGGAAACCTAGCAACAGTGGCGGCAGCCATTGTTTATTTTGTTCCGTCTAACGAAATAAAATGACCCAAAAAAATCTGTGTTCGTCCGAGAAGTGAAATCTTTTCGTGTTAAGCGATATTTGTTTCGTGTTCAAAGAAAAAAAAAAATGTATAAAATTACATAGTATTTTGTCAGGACCGCAATATGATTTTTGTGTTAACCGATTTTTCATGTTAAGCAGTTTTCGTGTTAAACGTTTTTCACTGTATATATATATATTTTTTTCTTATTTATAAATTCTAATAAATATATATATATATATATAAAAGAAAGAAAGAAGTGTTTTGATACTATTAAAACGAATGATAATGACAATGTACATTTCTAGAATCATCCATGCATCAACTTTCTAACGGTTTTCTTAGTGTCTTGGTTGGAAAAATTTTCCTCTTTAGCTTCCTATAAAGAACATTGTTTACACAGACAATAAGTGTTTTACTTAATCACTGACGCCACTAAATCAATGGCGCCAAATCAGTTTATAAATGTAATAAACTTAATTTATTGTTTTGTCATAAATGTAAAGACTAGCAGCCTTTCAATTTGTTAGTTCTTAGATAATGGCTATCTATTAACTTTTAAATTCTTTTCATGCCATTAAAATTGACGAAATTCAAGAATTTCTAATAGAATAAATAAACAAAATAAATTCAAATCCCCCACCCACTGAATAAATAAAAAAACAATTAGATAACAAAAACTATATCATTTTGCAAGTTAAAAAAACAAAAACATTAAAAAAAGATAACGTAATAGTTGTGGGTGTTTATTACATCAAATCTTTTTTTATTTTTATTATTATTATTGTCCCATTATTTTCACATAATTATTAATGGAATGATTTTTTTTTTTATTTACATTTTGTTTCAGTTTATTTAAAAAAAAAAAAAAAAAAAAAAAAAAATGATATAATATGCCTCTTCTTAATTTTATAAACAATTAAAAAAAAAATACTTTCTAATTTTAGGAAAATCTGATGCGGAACACACTCACTCAACTTTCTCTCACTGCAATGCTTATCAATTTTTAAATTCATATATTTTCTTTAAATTTAGAATGTTCACAAAGTGTTAGTTAGATTGTTGTAGTGGATTATTGCACTGTGACCTGAAAGATCTATTGTGCTCCCTGGAAGCCTTCTCTGTGCATTGTCGCCTCCTCGGTGCAATGTTTTCTAGACTAGACAGTACTACTGCCCACATCACTGGACAGTGGAGCTGTAGAGACTCCTAGGAAGACAAAATCTAAGGGCAGCATGGTGGATTCCAACCCGGGACTTCCGCATTGCTAGTCTAGCGCGCTAACACCGAGATAATCCTTTCCTTCTTCCTTGGCTTACCGCCAATTAATTAGGGACGGAGACACTAGTTTGTGTACTGTGTTTGTCCTTGTCTGTATTGTGTACTGACTTGCATGTATGTATGTGTATGTTCTAACGAAGCGCGATACTGCAGCGTGGTAATCGTAAGGTCGCCACTCCTACAAGTATTTTTTTTTTTTTTAATTTAAGGCGCCTTCAAAACCTAAACTATGGTCATTGGCACACGGAGCTTCTCAGGAATGACAGCGGCTTCCGGGGGGGACAGTGTTCTCTCGCTACAGACAACACTGTCCATTGCCGACAGTGAGCGGTAGAGGCTTTAGGAAGAAAAAATCTAAGGTACACCCAGATTGGACTCGAACAACCGGGGACTTTCGCGGGGAGAAGTTCAAACGGCGGCGAAACACTAACTAATCCCTCACAGTAATTGACGCAACCGATTACCCCTTGGGGTATTAAGTTAAACACTGGTAATTGGCCCTTAATATTAATGTTGTAAATTGGAGGGTGAGGTTCGGTCATACCAAAAAAACTCTGTTTAAATTTTTACCGACCGTTTCGGCAAAATTGTATGGCCTTCTTCAGGGTCTGTACAACGATTTTCATGACCAAATGAGGGAAAAAATAGAAACATGATAAAATATTGAACTAAAATAAATATTTTCCAAAAGTTTTTTTTTTTAAAAATCAAAACATATAAATAACTAATAAAAAATTATGATTACTATAGCACATTTAAATTTATTTAACTAGTGTTGTAGAAACAGGATCAATATTAAAAATAAATCACAAGTATTAAAACTGGACAATATGAGATCATACAAGAAGTTATTTCCATACTTTACCTTTATACTCGTACTATCGCCTTCATAGTGTCAAAGTTTCAATAGTTGTTTGTGATTTGTTTTTAATATTGATCGTTTACAACCATAGGTTTTTAAAAAATTTAAATGTGGCTATATATTATCATAATTTTATTTAGTTTATTTATATAGTTTATTTTAAAAAAAAAATTATTTGGAAAATATTTATTTAAGTTCCATATTTTATGTTGTTTCTATTTTTTTTTTTTTATTTGTATTAAAACTTTTGTTTAGACCCTGAAGAGGCAATAAATTTGCCGAATCGTCAGTAGAAAATTAAAAAAGAGTTCTTTAGTATGACCGAACCTCAACATCCAATTTACAACACTGAATACAGCGGTCGTAACGAACACCAAAACCTTAATATTAATATTCTATATTCTATCTTCCTATATTCTACCTCGTATAATGCAATCATACACTAGATGTTGACACTTTATAGAAATAGTATTTATAATATCACAGATCCCATGCGAATCTTTCTCTAATCAATATTCCTAGAAATTTTTTTTTTATTAAAAGTGATAGGCCTATGAATATGTCATTAATATACACGAAAAGTTGATAGAGACGTTTTTGAAAAACTCAAATTCATTATTCAGTAAGCATGATGATGATACACCCACTTTTTTTCTTGTAAAATTTCTCCGAATACAACTGCTGCGATCTATTTACGAGTTCCCCAACTATTACCACGAGGCCTTTATTGCAGAAGAAAGAAAACTAAGAAGTTTCTATCTATAATTATATATAATATTAGGGCCAATCAAAATATTTAGTAGGCATTCCAAATTAGATTAGTAGTACGTACGTAGGGATTCCATTAGTAAACATACCAAATTCGAAACAAAATTTACTAATTAAATCTAAGAAAGTCGTCAAACTATTTCAGCGTTATGATAACCTTTCGCTAAATACATTTATTAAACTTTTTATAAAAACATAAATTATTAATTATTTAGAACAACAGTATTAATTTCACTTTCCGAACAATAAAAAGATAATTCAATATAAAGTGAATGTATAATATACAAAATCATTATTAAAAATTATAAAAATCTAATAAAAAAAAAATAAAATAAAAAAAAAAACAATAAAAAACATAATGCTTATTTAATTAATAAATATATGTAAACTCATATTGAACTTTCATTTAATGTTTTTTCATTTTCAGCGCCAATATTGCGTAAAATGACTTTCATTTATTTAAAAATTTTGGACGTTTAATTATTTTAGTGTGAAAAGTGGAAATAAAAAAAAATTAAAAAAAGTTAAAACAGATTTAATAATAAAATACGCTTTATTATTGTGCAGTATTGTAGTTTATTAATTCCAGAGAGAAAATATTATATGAAATACTCTACCAGTAATATATTCATTTCTTTCACTTTCTTGAAAATGGAGGGGGAATCATTGTATTCGTGGCATTTTTTTTCAAAAATTAAGTTTACATAAAAGGCACTAGATTCTTTAAGAGCTTTGAATATGGGAAAAAGTAATTTTTAGGACACTAAATATATATAAAAGTGCACTCTCACAATACAATACATTAAAAAATCCGAAATAACAAAAGATCCATATATATATATACTTCGCATTGCAAAGACCCCAAAATCCCAGTATTAAGTTATGGTGATAACAAATACATTATTCGATGGTTCCATTTTATTTAATCGATTTACATGTCACTTGTACATTAATGAAAAGATAATCCCAGTTTTCATGATTTTCAAAAATTGATTCCAATAATTTTCTTCAAAACCTTGTTTACATAATGTATGTATGTATGCATGTATGTATGTATGTATGTATGCATGCATGTATGTATGTATGTATGCATGCATGCATGTATGTATGTATGTATGTATGCATGCATGCATGTATGAATGTATGTATGTATGTATGTATGTATGTATGTATGCATGTATTGTAATGTATGTAGTATTAGTATGTATGAATGTATGTATGTATGTATGTATGTATGTAGGTATGTATGTTATGTAGTAGTATGTTTGTATGGATGTATGATGTATGTAATGTATGTATGTATGTATGTATGTTAGTATGATGTTTGCTTGTATTGTCTATGGATGTAGTAATGTATGTATGTCTGTATGTAGGTATGTCTGTATGAGTATGTATGTATGGTGTATTTGTATGTATGTATGTATGTATGTATGTATGATGGTATGTATGTATGTATATGTATGTATGTATGTATGTATATGTATGTATGTATGTATATGTATGTATGTATGTATATGTATGTATGTATGTATATGTATGTATGTATGTATATGTATGTATGTATATATATGTATGTATGTATATATGTATTTTTTTTTTTTCCTCTAAAGTAACCCTGAAGAGGAAGCGTTTATTACGGCATGCTGCATACATAAAGTATAATACATGCGTTAATAACTAATTAAATACATATGGGTTCTCATAATTCTATAAACAAGTACATAATAAAATAAGTGCACACAAAATGATGACAGTGAAATTTAACACTTTAATCGCTTCACTTTGATATTCGTTCGCTAAGTTAATTTATTATTCACCTTTGTATATATAAAAAAAAGAAGAAGTTGTAATTCACTTTAGGATACTTATTCGATACACAATAAAATAATAAAATTCACAATTTTATAGTTCCGAAAAGTCAATTCCGGATATAAAATTCAGGAAGACATCCAAATACTCAGAAAGAAACCTTCCGAGTGCTACAGGCCAGCTCCCACCCTGCAGCACAACATATCGTATCAATTTCGCTCTAGGAGCTTCTAGTTTAGTGCATTGATAAACGAGATGCTGAACTGTCTGGCTGCCTCCGTGATTGCAGTCGCAGTCAGGACTATCGATGATGTGGAATCGATGCAAGTAGGATCTCATACTGCCATGTCCGCTCAAGATTTGAGTTAATTTGTGCGTTACCGGTAGTTAGCCAATCTTTTCTCTGCTTGCCACTGTCGGAAAGAATTCCTTAGTCAGCGATCCGTTTTGTGTCGTCTGCCAGTCTGTATTCCATTTTTGTACATATTTGTCAGTCAGTTGCTTTGTCACGAAAGAAAGTGGTTTGTTTGTGTACGAAGGCGTTTGAAAGCTCATTGATCCTCTTTTGCTAGTCTGTCAACCAATTCGTTACCAACAATGCCTGAATGTCCCTTCACCCATTGTAAACCTAACAACCAGCCATCATTATGAATTAAACGGTCCAGTAAGTGTCTTATTTGTTCAATGAGTGGTTGATGATTTCTTGGGTTGTTCAGTGAGTCAATAGTAACCTTGCTGTCAGTATAAATCACTGCAGTTTTTGGTTCTTGAGTAGTCAAGTTGGTCAGCATTTGCAGGGCACATAAGATCGCGAAAGCTTCTGCTTGATTGTTAGAGCAGTCAGGGGCAAGTTTGTAATTTTGAGAAGCTTTTAAAATATCTTTTTGGAACATAACCCAGGCACTTCCAACGCTATCATCACACTTACTTCCGTCTGTATATATA
>JAAEAF010008396.1:0-27805 GCA_011037195.1 Triatoma infestans
AAAGACCGTGGCGTACCTCCCTAGGCTGGCCTTAATCTTAACTTGAGGCCTGCCCCCATAGACCTCGGCTCCGACCCCAGTCGGAGTTTCGGATCCGTCTGTATACCAGATCCCACCCAGCCTTTCCGCCTCCCGCTTCTGCAGCGTCTTGGCCCACCAAACCACCAACCCTTATGTGACCATGGAGCTGATGATCCTAGTGTAGATTCAGAGTGTCAAACTTGGGCGCAAGCCCCAGTTTCTCCCACAAAGCCGTCTGCACCTACTGAATGACGCATTGGCCTCGTGTGAAATTTTGTCGATGTGTTGATTCCATCGCAAATGGAATCGGAATGTTCCCAAGTGATGGTGGTCTAAGGCCTACAACTTGTGGCGTAATGTGAAAGGAACTATTACGGTTTTATGGGGGTTTATAGACAAGTCCTCCTCTCTACATCAGTTCCTGAAATAAATAAATAAATTAATATAAGTTTCTTTTTCAAAGCAAACTTAGCTGGCTACATATTCTTTTCTTACTAATATGGCATTCCATTAATAAATAATTTTTTCCCAAATCTAAACTAGAGATGTTTCTATAAGAAGAATTTATAATTTGAGGAAGTAGCTTTAGATACATCCTGACAGATCAGATTGTTGATCTGATCGCTTGTCTAGTATAAGTTCAATATTGCACCAGCTATGCATTGCCTGTTCCTTAAATCCTATCTTATCAAACTGTTTATTTCAAGACTTTCAATGTACCCCTTCTTCTTCTTCTTCTTCTTCTTTATTTAACTGGCTTCTTGTAGGAGTTAAATTAATTAAATCTATGGCTCAATTGCAGGTATTATTGAAACTATTGAGTCTAGCATATGTGTGTGGTAAATTTTACTGCCTTATGTCCATAATAAATATTCCCCCATCTGAAGAAATTTTTTCATCACTGCGACTTAAGCATTTCCTTGAATTCAATCGCTTAATGGCGATTCCGATTTTCTTGATGTTGATGAAGTAGATTAATGGAAGGCAAATGAAGACTATATTGCTCGGGGGAAGAGTGAGACTATGAAAGAGAGAGCGCTATAGAGAGAGAGAGAGAGTGAGAGAGCGAGAGAGAAAATACAATATTTACAAATCATTCGTAAACTCGTTATATGTACTTTGAAATAAAACCAGTTTAGGTGTTCATCATTTTACTATTCACCAACCATTACAACCCTGCTACCATTATTTTAAGATTGCCAGTGGATATCATTATTACTGTTTACGCCATTAGTATAGATGTATATTATTGATTATGTATTATGTATGGTTTTTCTACATTATACTTTGCTATAACTTCAAAAATAAAAAAGAAATATAATTTTTTTTTTTTACTGCGAGTCATTCAATTATAGGGGAAATTTGGAATTTCGAATAACCATTTAATTTCCCTTAAATAACACACACACAAAGGTGTTGTACTGTAAACTATATACTAATCTGTTCCTTATGGAGTTTGTCCAAAAGAGAAAGAAAGGAACCACAAAAAAAGTGAAACTTGTAATGATAATAGAAGACTTAAGTTGGTGAACTTTTAGTCTTCATCAATTAATGAATAAACTCATTAAATTGGCATTTCCTTATGTTCATAATAATTATGAACAATTTTCCTTGAATCTATAACGTTTTACTGAATCTCACTTTTTTCTTTCCGGTTTCCCAATTAACTGCAGGTAACTTCTAAGATGTAAGTTCCATTCATCCATTTCATCCATCATCCAGTTGTGACGTAAAAAACAATTAATCACGTTTAAAGAATATTTCAACAAAGTAACTTTTCACTTTAAAAATACATTAATTTTTTTTTTTAACATTGTCATTGCCGTTAGATTTTTTATGTGTGTGTACGTTTATTAACTTTTTAGATCATTATTTAATAACATTAATAAATTAATTATAAAGTAATAAAGCAATAAAGAAATTTTAATTTAAATTATTTACTAATTAAAATCGGTTTCCAAATCGGCAGATTTAAGCTATAAGGAATTTGTTTATTCGGCAATGGCAAGAAGAGTTTTGAAAGAGTTTGTGAAGAAGGCCACCAATAGTACCCGAAACGTAGAGGAAGAGAAAGAATTAAAAAAAAAAAAAAAAAACTACTCCAGCCATCGCCAAATAAACCATCTTCTTATTTTAGAATTACTTTTTTTTTTTGACTTCAAAAGTATTAAAATTGTGTCAGTACTTACCGGAAATAAAACTTTTAATGTCCCTTGAGCACGAAAAAGTGTTTCTTTAGCAATTGGTCTGTGTATATATTTTTTTTGTTTTGTTTTCCCCCGGTCATTATCCCCATTCCTGGAACCGTTTATTTACACATATCTCACTACATAACAATGTGTTAATCAATATTATTAAAAATAGGACTTAATTGATTCATTAAAAAAATTCTTTTTCAAACTTTATTATAAGATAGCTACAATTTTGAAGTAAATTAGTTTAATTTTGTACACTAACGCGACTACAGCGGGATTTACCTAGAATTGTGGCTGTGACCTGTTTTCGGCTCATGCCTGGGGGGGCATGATTATCTGCAGTATTATCTCCAATCGTGAGTTCCTGGACTACCCGCTCTGAAACATAGAAGAAGAAATGAGTGCACAGCATATCTTCAGGTGCACAGTTCTCGAAGGTGCCGAACCCAGGAATCGGTACATTGGGCTGCTAGACGCAAAATGGCAGAAATGCAAGCAATGGAGTGGTGTAAAAAAATTGTAGACTTTTTATAATTAAAAATAAACATTAAGTATTTAATCAGAGGTATTATTTATTTATTTTTTTTAATTTAAGGCGCGCCACCATCTATGGTCATTGGCGCCAGGAGCTTTCTCAGTGCACTGCTGTCCTCCGGACCATGTTCCCTCGTTACAGACAACACTGTCCATCACCGGACAGTGAGCTGTAGAGGCTCCTAGGTATTATTAATATTCTAATTTTTGCCCACTAATTTAAAAAAAAAATCAAATTAAAATGCAAGTAAAAGATGAAAAGGCAGCTAATAGAGTATTTTTATATTCCCTTTAGAGTACTATTCTGTGTGAGAGGAATAACTTGCTGGGGAGTTCATAACTACTAATGTCATATGACTTTATTACATCACTTTTAATAAAATTTATTTTATATTTACTTAACGATGTATTACACTGACCCGTAAACAAATCTTAACAATGATCATGATGATAACAAAAAGGAAAGGAAAAGTAACGATTAACAATTTTCTGGAGCAGAACAAAGCTTTGGTAGATGGCCAGTGAGAAGAGAGACTTAGATCTGGTCTTCCCAGCCTATCACGTACATGGAAAAAGAAATTTAAGTCTCACCTTTCACGGCCATTTATTTTTACTGCCTTATGTCCATAATAAATATTCCCCCACCTGAAGAAATTTTTTCATCACGGCAACTTGAGCGTTTTCCTTGAATTCAATTGCTTAGAGGCGATTGCGATTGTCTTGATGTTGAGGGAGTAGATTAATGGAAGGCAAATGTAGCCTCACGCCTTGTTGTAGGGGATCATCGCACTGCGACCTATGAAAGAACTATTGTGCCCGCCGGAGCCTTTCAGTGCACTGCCAGAGCTTCCAAGCAGTGTTCTCTAGCTGCAGACAACACTGCTCATCACCGATCAGTGAGTTGTAGAGGCTCCTAGGAATAGAAAATCTAAGGGCAGCATACGAACCCGGGACCTCCGGTTTGTAGTCCAGCGCACTACCACTGAGCTAATCCCTTCCTTCTCCCTTGGCTTACGCCAGTTAACTAGGGATGTAGTTAACTAGTATATGTAGTTCTAGTGTATTGTGTACTGTTCTGACGAAGTGTACGGAGTACTGAGCTATGGTAACCCGTGATGTCGCTACTCCCCAAGTAACTGCAAGCAACAGATACTCCTTGCGGGCAGGCCTCACACCTTATAAGCTTATTCTAATCTACCCTGTTTCTTGCCAGTGTTGCTTCCGTATTCAAATTGATACTAATCTAAAGAAGCCCATTGCAATTTGGATAAATCGTTGATTTATAAAAAAAAAATCACTGACGCGATTTCAATCCGAAATCCTAAGAGTTTTGTATGAGAATAGCTCCGAAAGCCTAAAAAATCATCATAATATTCTCCATCCAGATGTAAAAGCAATATAAATAAAATAATTGAGTGATAAAGACGAACTCTACTGTGGTGTATTACAATGTAAGTAGTGGGTTGCGATTCCCAGTCTTAGGAAAAGATCTTGGAATTTATTTGATTTGATAGTATGAGAAATTTATCTAAAAAAAAAAAAGGATTTATGGAAGCGTTGGTTGGTTGTCGCGCTCAGGTAGCTCTTATGTTCTAAAACCCAACAATATTAACCTTCTCATTATCTATATTATATGTGAAGATTTATGGCCTACTAAATTGTTATTAAAAATTTCAAATAAAAAAAAAAAAAACAGTACTTTCTCTTACTAGAGTAAGAGAAAATAAAAATTTGTGAATAATAATATTGTATTGTTTGCTGAAAAAAGTTGCGTGATTGTATTTTATATATTGACTAGCTAAACCGACCACGCTTCGCTGTGGCTCAGTCTGATTTTTAGGCTTAACCATGCGTGATTTTGGTAATTTGTTTCGATGCTTTGGAATACCTAGTCTACTAATTCTTCTTTTGAATGTACAATGTTCCAGAAATTAGATAGGAAGGTGATTTTTCCCGTTTCCGGATTTGTAGGAGCAGTGCCGTTACCGAGTTCGAGTAATTGTCTTGTATGGCAGCTGTTGGATCGTTTTGAAGTTGATCGTTTTGAATATTCGTTGTGAAATGATTTTTTTTTTACTGTGCTCCAAAGAGTTGAATATTTCAAGCAGGCATGCAATTCATCAGCTGGTGTTCAGCGAGTTATCACTGGAAGCGATTGCCTGAAGTCACCGGCTAGTAACACCAATGCTGATTATTTCGTAAGTCTTCAATGTATGGTCTAATGCTTCCAATGACTTCTTATAAGCCATTGTACACTCATCCCATACAATGATTTTGCACACCCGAAGAACCTTTCCCATTCCTGATGTTTTAGAAATGTTACTGTTGGGTTTGCTGTGAAGTGCAAGTTCAAGTCATGACAGTTTAAGAGCTGAATGCGCTCTTCTACCTCCTTCCATCAACATAGCAGCAATACCTGAAAAAGCAAGTGCTAACGCAATATGGCCGTTTGAACGGATTTTAGCTCGGAATTTCCCATTTCCTTGGGAACTTCGGAATAGCGGTACTTATAAGTAGTTGAGAAACAGTTTCAGAGAGTGAGCCATCATCTCAACGCGTCTAAGTCTGTCTGTTTCTGCCAACCTCGCGAAATGCTCGGAGAAGTTCCCGTTTCCATGGGAACTTCGGAGTAAAAAGTATATATAAACACTCTTATATAGAAATGCAACGTTGTGTAAAAATTTCAAGTCAATCCATCGATTACTTTTCGAGTTTTGCGGCCGCAAACATACGGATGCTGAATTTTTATATATATAGATTAAACTTGTAGCTAATGTGTCGATTTCAATTTAAAAAATTTCAGATAATTATCAAATTTATTTTTAATTACTTAGAAAATAAAAACAGCTGTTTGTCAAACCTTTCAGCCTGAGCAAACTTGAAACAATGAAGATAATTCACCAGCCCTTAAATACTAATTATATAATCCAAACTTTACATATTATCACTGTGTAATTTTCTAGAGAAATAAAGAAAATTATTTTCCATTGTTCTCTTTGGCTTTATTTAGAATAATATTTTCATTTAATGAAGATCTAATTGCCAAACATTATTTCAAACTGACAAATATTGTGTACGTAATGAATTTTATTTTATTTCTTAAATTATGCTACATTAGGTCGATTATTATGATCTACTATTCATTCTAAGTGCCATGATCATCATCTAGTTCATTAATTAGTTAATTAATTAATTTTTCTTACTGTTATGAAAATTATTGTGAACGGGGAGTAAATTTTCAAATTGAATTTCTAACGGAATTACATGTTCTGAGGGTCTACCGTATATTAAAATATAAATGCTCATTCTCTTTCTATATATGTGTATGTGTGTGGGTACGCGTGATATGAGAATGTGATGATATTATTTCATTTTGTACCACCATCACATCCGATATTTTGTCGAAATCCATAAACCAGAATTTATTGTAACTTTACTAAATAGTTTAATTTTTTTTTTTTTTTCAGTTTTTATAATGTTTTAGAAAACGGCACTAACGCTTTTTTTTAAACTTCATATAAATCTGCGCACATAAATCTAGTTTATTTGAAGTATCTCTTATTTACAGATTCATATAGCCCACAAGGGGTATCTGTTGCATGCAGTTACTTGGGGAGTAGCGGTTACCACAGCTCAGTACTCCATTCACTTCATTAGGTCCCTGGTTCTCCGTCCCTAGTTAGTTGGCGAAAGCCAAGGAAGAATTAAGGAATTAGCTCAGTGGTAGCGCGCTGGACCAGCAACGCGGAGGTCGCGGGTTCGAATCTAGCATGCTGCCCTTAGATTTTTTCTTCCTAGGAGCCTCTACAACTCACTGTCCGGTGATGAACAGTGTTGTCTGTAGCTAGAGAATGCTGCTTGGAGGCCGGCTGTGCATTGGAGAAGGCTCCGGGGGTCGCAGTGCAATAATACCCTACAATCATCTACAATCTACAGATACATATTTTTACTTTGGCTAAGACTTTAGTGTCCTCTATAAATTTAGATCTCATCATCCAATCGCTAATCATAAGTTTGGGGGAGAAAATTAAGCCCTTCTTATAGCCATTTACTGCAACATGGAGGAGAAAGTTAGGCCTACCTACTTGCTTACCTATTGTTTTGCTTTACAACTATCCAATCCTGATTGTACCCCGAGAGACCCTCTTTCAATATGGGCGAAATGTGTTTATAACAAATTACTAAAGCAGATTCAATCCAAAAGACCTTAGTGTTTATTTGTTCAAAGAGGAGCAGAAGGATCTATACTTTGCTAAACTACCGGCTAAGATGTTAGTCATGAACTTATTTATAAACGGCAATCATTTTTGACGTGTCAACTTTTGAAAAATAATCAAAATGAAAACTTTATTGAATTGTTAATATTATCATAATTTCTATTTATGATTTCTGATGAAAATTTCTATTTCTCTCATAATGATCGTAAATGTTTACTTCGGCAAGGGCTGTATTGTCCTCAAAATTATTGCTGTACGTCTGTTCAATTTCATTATCACTTAGATCTGCTAGTCATAATTAAGAGAGTGGAAAATTAAGCCCTACCCATTATATACAGCCATTTTAAAGAAAGTTGGAGGACTATAGACTTTGTTCATTGCTAATGTTGGTCTAATAACAAGGCAACTATTATCCTGGAGAAGCATATTGCAATCTGGACAAATTGTCGTTTATACTAAATCAATGACGCGGTCTCAACCCAAATACCTTAGTGTTTATAAAAATAATTTGTTCAAAGTGGAGCAGAAGGATCAATAATTTGCTAAACTGGCGGCTAAGAAGTTTGTCATGAATTTATTTAAAAGCGGCAATCATTGTTGACGTGTCAACTTGTAAAATAATCAAAATAAAAACTTTATCGAATTCCAAATATTATCACGACGTTGGGGAATAATTTGTGGGAGATTTATTTCTTATAGTAGTGAAGTTGATTACATTATATTTAGTGAGTTTGGTTGAATTTGTTTATCTGTCTTTTTCTTGCCTTTATCTTATTGAGTGCGAGTTAGTACAGTGTGCGAGTGGGTGGAAAGAAAGATAAAGTAGGAACTGTAGTGTGTGGTACACATACAGTGCAGAGGAGGGTAAACTTTGTATGGGCGAAGTGTGTGAAAGGAAAGCTTTCAGAGAGGAACCTTAAGGAGGAAGAATGTTAAATTGGATTGGTTAGAAGGAAGAAAAGAAACACAGCGTAAAGCTCTTTGAAAAGAAAAAAAAAAAATGGATATGGACATGGAATGCGCTCATATTCTCAGATAAGGACTTTTATTTATTTATTTTATTTTATTTAGATTTCCTTTTGTAACATAGATTTCAATAACTTAGTTATAAGCCATTTCATCATTTCTCTTCAACTGACAAAATTATTTATCGATAGCAAATGGCACAGAGTCTGAATCTTGATTTTCTCCAGTATTCACATCTGTCAACAATATTCGCTGCTGCTGGCAAAGTTGATGACAAGATGGATGTCAAGAGATCCTTGTACGGCGATTTACTTTGGACATTTGTCCTTCTTTGTAATATTGCATACAAGGGCAAGGATGCCCGTAGTGTTCTCAATATTTATCGCATGCCCAATTCTAGACTAAGTTCTTAAGTGTAGATTTTTCCGTTTGGTTATGTTTGACACAATGAATTGGATTGGATCTTTTTAAGTCACGATTGATTAATCATTTGGTTAGTCCTAGTATGTATTTTTCACCAAAGCTGCAGAGGATTCATATATATCCTACTTTTTTTGTAAATTGAAATTTGTCTTTGATCTGTGAAAGCATTTAGAACATTTATCTGTTTGTTCCATGTATGGTTCTTAAGATGTATTTTGCCAGGACTGTTGTGATCTTCTTTAATTCCTTACTTATTAGCCATGGAGAGCTATCTTTTTTCCTCTTCTCAAGCGTTTTTAACCGTGATATCACAGAAATCAGAATTCTTTATTAGAAATGGATCCTAAGTTAGTAGATCCAGGGCCATCCATACCCATATGGAATGTGACGCTTATTCTTTAATTAAAAAAAGAAAAGAAAGCAACTTCAACTAAAAGATATAATCTACATCATCGGAATTAACTGGTAAAAAACGTTCATTTTAAATATAGAAATTGAACCGGATTCTTTTTATGACTTCACTTCTCTAAAGAAAAGGCATTAGCTGCTACAAATGCGTAATTCAATATACTGAACAATTTTTTTTGATCACAAGTAAAAGTGGCTCGTTACATTAAGAAGGACTTAAGAAGGACCTAATATTTTATACTGTAAAACAATTCTTCAAAATTGGATCGGAAAACTGGATTGCTTCGCGACATCCATGAACCTACGCCTATTAAAAGACAAAAAGTAGAATATAGTTCACGATTCCCAAGCTTATTGTCCTGAGCTTGTTATTAGCGACTGGATTATAAGATCTAAATTTCGTTCACACCCGGACATACCATAAATTTTGAGGACACCAAAGTCCTTACGAACGTGTGGTAAATCAGACAGCACAAATTAAGAAAGTTGAAACTGCATAAATAGAGATAATAGACTCCTGTCTGAGCAGAAAATGGCTGTCCCTGCTCAGAGAAAAACTGAATACAAATCTAATCTGCAAAAACTCGGTAAAGAATTTGCCCTTTGAAACTGGAATTGAAAGAATTTGCTCGGATTGCTTCCACTAACAGCAAGCGTTTTCATTCCTTTTACAAAATATTGAAAACGAAAATTATAAGATAATGCAATTCCCCGACTTAGAAACCGATGAATTGACCCAAAAATTTTTATATTAATTAAATTGTCGCAGTCCTGGAAGAGCCCAGAGAAATTAGTAAAGTTAAGAGAGCTCTTCTCAGGAAAAACTGAGGCAGGCTAAGACTTGTCTTGGCAGCAAAGGTCAGTAAAGATCTGAGGCTGAGAAAAGTAGGTTTCGCATGCTGATAATTTTCCTCAAAGGGAAATTGTAAACTCAGAGAGAGAGCAGCTGCAGTTGCTGGACCGCGATAGTAACTGCAAATTGTGTGGGAGATAAGGTAGACTCCTATACATTTCCCGACAGACTGCGATGCTAACATCCAAGAAAGTTTATATACCTGGGACACTTTACTTGGAGCTGGAGGAAGATATATTCTTCTCAGAACCGTTCCACAGACTAGGTCCTAGGATTTCTTAGAGAAATTAACTTGGAAAGGATGCGGTAAGTTAAGAAGTCCTCATTCTAGCATTAGATATGGGTTTTCTCAATAATGTTATGTACTAAATTCAGGTTAAATATATATCATCATGACCTATTTTCCAAGGAAAAAGTTATATGTCAAGTTAATTTATTTTTAAAGCCATAAATATTTAAATTAATTTACCTTTTTTTCTTTATAACTTTACTCATATATTTAGAAACATCTAAATCTTATTTGGTACCTAGTAATATCTTAAAATAAATATTTTATCTTACTACAAAACGTGTAAGTTAATTTTAGGAAATTCTCGGAATTCATGACGGTAAAGTTTAACTCTATTAAGATTTGTTGGGATTAATCAAAGTGCTGCACTACAGACGACATTATGGTCATATTCAGATAGGCTGTTATTTCATGAAAAAAAAAAAAACACCAGGAAGTAAAATGAACACACCTTATCATTGTGAATAATGATATAGGGCAACTTTGCTAATCTTTATTCATTTAATCTTGTCCAACTTTAAGCGTTTAATAAAAATAGCTGGTTTGATTTAAATATGTACATTTTATTAAAGATTTAAACGATTTTGATAAAGTGGAATGTTAAATGCAGATCTGCCTTTTGGACTACAATGTGATCACGGTGTCTGGTATTTTATCCATCGTCAGAGTAAATTCACCAAGTTCGTGTAGAGAGTTCACTTCAACGTAATGTTTCTGTTGCACTCACACTTGTTGGTTTTATATAAGTATGCGGGGAGGTAATAAGGTTATGTTACTATGTGTGTGTGATTAATGACAAAATTGAATTATTATAAATTATGATTAGACATTAGAAAATAGTACATAATAGATTTGTATTCTGTTTTGCAGAATACTCCATAACTGAATTTTAATAGTGTTGTTATATATGCTTGGTGTTTTGTCAAGTTATTATCATTAGGGGGGGGGGGCGATGTTATTTCAGGAGTATACTGTACTAATAGGAATAGATAGAGTTTGAAGAAAGGCGATGTAAAGTTTATGGACAGTCAAAAGCTTGTACAAGTAATAAATAAATGTTAAATACAAGCAGGGTTAATGCAAGAAAATATGTGAGTAACTTGATATGTAAGAAGGTTGGCAACAAACGGCAAATTGGAGAAGACATAAAAATAAATATTAGAAGAAATCAAATGTATACGTTTTTATTTATCATGCTTATTTTTAAAAGATATTAATTTATGTTTTAATTATTTACAGCAAGAGTATTTTTAGAGAGATGTGGTCGCATTTGTTAAGAATATGGCACGGTAGGAGAATTTAAAAAAATATCATGCAAATAATCCGTGTTTTAGTCGGGGTAAGAAGAAAATTTGGTTCCACAGGGTTAGAATTTAATAAGGGGTTCATGCTTCATTTTTTTTTACACTATTTTTTAACAACACTATTAAAATTCAGTTATGGAGTATTGTGCAAAACAGAATCCAAAATCTATTATACACTATTTTCTAATGTCTAATCATAATTTATAATAATTCAATTTTGTCATTAATCACACACACACACACACACACACGCACACACACACACACACACACACACACACACACGCACATAGTAACATAACCTTATAAACCTCCCCGCATACTTATATAAAACCAACATGTGTGTGTGTGTAACAGAAACATTACGTTGAACTTGGTAAATTTACCAAGTTTCTGATGATGGATGAAAATCCGAAACCGGTCAGGAAGGAAATAAATATGCATGCTACGACGGATAAAATACCAGATGTTATCCAGCATTGCGGTTCCATCCACATATTCAAAATGATCACAATGTGTTTGGAGTATTATAATCCTGCCATATGTGCTAACCAATATTATCCCTTCATCCCAAAATCTTCTTTCAAGCTTCGTATACATTTCACTTACATAAATTCTATTAATTCTATCCTATCACATTTCACCGGGGAAAAAATTGAATTTTTAAGTGATTGAGGAAACAGTGGGGCCAATCTTTCTTCTAATATACCACTTCAACCCAAGTGTAGTATTGAAGTGAAATTGAGCTTATATATTGCTGAGGTACCTTAAATGTGTAATGGAATCGTTTGATGTGATTTCTGATGTAGTAGATGTCTTGAAGAGGGCGGAAGTTAGTTGAGAGATTTTGGAAGTTAGTGCATCGAATTATTAGTACGGATTTTATAAAAATAAACTGTATTTTAACAACAATTTTAACGTATAAATGGTAACTAATAACTCGCAAAATACTTAGGAATAAATAGAAGATAAATAAGTAATAAATTAGAATGATAAAATAAACGAACTAAGATGCACTACTAAAAGATAATAAGTTTCAATGAAACTGTGTATAGTCGCGTAAACTGCTGCTCGTGTATATGGACGTACTCGTACCGTCGTATAAGATATAATGATCTCGTTGTATATGATAGAGTTTATATATCGGTGTTGGCCCGTATAAGATATAATGATCTCGTTGTATATGATAGAGTTTATATATCGGTGTTGGCTACACTCACACCAAGACATCTGTCCTAGTGTGCGACCTTCGTAGTTTGCTGACCTTATTTAGGTCAGTGGCCAACCTTATCGGTGCTTGCTTTGATGTAAAGTATTGAAAAGGGCTTTGTTGTTTGTTTGGCCGGCATTGTCTTGAAGACGGCGGCCTGCTAGGTCGCTGGTTATAAATTGCTCTTTTATTACTGCCATCCTCTGTTAAGATAGCAGCTGGCTGGAACCACTTTGACATTGGTATGACCTTCCATGTCATTACAAATGTATTGCTAGAATTCCAAATTTTAAAAAAAAATCTGGTTAACCCGAAACTTTGTAGTATGGATTTTGAGATTTATTTTTAGAGTTTTCTCAAAAATGATTGTAACAATTTTAGTATTGTGGAATTTGTAACGTTACATTTCAACGCCATTATATGGGGTTGTATTGATGTTATTGACTTTCTCTCTGGACTATAATGTAATCATATTTACTGCCCAGGTAAGTTGTCCCTTAATCTCTGTTCACATATCAGAGACATTTTCCGTGGTAGCCTGCTTCATTTTGTGGTCATCGACCGGTTTCGGGCGTTCGCCCATCTTCAGGATGCGCTTTTCAGACAGTGTGCCAACACAGACTCGTACAGAGACTTAGTTGACGAGATCATTATATCTTATACGACGATACGAGCACGTCCGTATACACGAGCAGCAGTTTACGCGACTATACACAGTTTCATTTAAACTTATTATCTTTTAGTAGTGCATATTAGTTCGTTTATTTTATCATTCTAATTTATTACTTATTTATCTTCTATTTATTCCTAAGTATTTTGCGAGTTATTAGTTACCATTTATATGTTAAATGAAACTAAGTCTCTGTACGAGTCTGTGTTGGCACACTGTCTGAAAAGCGCATCCTGAAGATGGGCGAACGCCCGAAACCGGTCGATGACCACAAAATGAAGCAATTTTAGCTCTTTTAGCGGAAGCTACCACGGAAAATGTCTCTGATGCTTTCCAGCTCGGCGGAACCAACCACCACAACAAATCTGTTCACATATGTTTAGGACAAATAAGTAAAATTTGAAGTGAAAATAAACTTTGTCATATTACGAGATAGGTAATCGTATTTACAACAGTAATAGAAAGTTGTGTGAGTGTTTCACACTAGATTTGTTTAAACAGAAATTTGTTTTGCCTTGTCTTAAAAAAATGCATTGACAAGCATTATTATTTGTAAAAAATGATATAAGAATAGGTAAAATAATATTTATTTGACCAAAACTTTGTTCTGTTAAAGATGAGGGGTGAAAAAAATATTGAATTTTTGGAATGAGACTTCCATGTCCTTTCTATATAAATAGAAATTCTACCCATTCTCATTAATAAATCCATATTTTATATTTAAATAGAATAATTAAACCATTGGTATTTATGGTGGATTCCCAGGCAGCAATACATGCAGTCGCTAACACAAAACCCTCCGACAATGCGATCATAAACAAATGCAGAGAGAAAATACACCTCCTACTGTAGAAAGGGTCTCGCATCGTTCTTTAATAAGCGCCCAATCACTATGACCTCTTTGAAAATGAACAAGCAGACACCCTAGCGCGTCTCGGAACATCTTGCGAACAGCCGACTTTACCTCTTTCCCTGAGTTCTGCTAATAGAATAATAAAAACCCACTTCGAAGAAGAAGCTAAGGAAATCAATGAAGGTTGGCCCAAGGGAAAAACTGGGAAGTGCTTCTGGACAAGCCTGTTCCTTCCTCACTGAATAGCAAAGAAGCCGTAGCATGCTTTAGAGATGTTACTGGTCACTACTGAAGCACCTTTTTAGAAAAGGTGTAAAAGACAGTCCGAACTGCCCCCCTATGCCTGACTGAAGAAATGGACATGCAGCATCTTCATCGCTGTCCGCTGACAGGCTACACGAAAACCAGATATTGTCCAAATTATACAGGGCTGCAAACTAAAACGACGAGGGCATTTAAAAACATTGGAATTTCTTTACAAAACTTATTGATTACAATAAAATAAGATAAAATCCATGGAATTCTAATCTGTGTTGAATATGAGCCAAATGAAACTTACCGTTATCAGATTATATTGCTGTTAAGAAACTTGTGCAGGATATAAGGAAAATATAAGGAAGTATAATGTTGGTAAAGAGAATGTCTAGGAATCTAGCCGGCCAGCAGCGCACTATGTTAGACAGAGGTATATCATTTAGATAGGAAGTAGCCAGTGTTTAGGTAATAAGGCTTGTCTTATCCTTGCACCGCCCCCTATACCGCCTATAACTACTTACTTGGCCACTCTTCCAGCACGACTAGTCTTATCTATATATATGTATAAAACAGTAGAGACTCATTAAGATAGTAAAGTCTACTGTTTAACCTCTCTAGTTGAACAATCACATGGACACACAAACACACAACAACCGACTAATTGCCATTCTAACTTTCCTTTATTCTCCCCACCTAGAATAATATATAGCCCTACCATAATCCCTGTACTCTTATCAGCTGTTATTATATCACTTTTACTGATTTTAATTGTATCTTTAGCTTGGGAAATTTAATTAAGAAAAAAATATACTTTTATAATGAAAATAGGTTTGTAAGTTGTGCTTTTTCCAAGGAGACGTAATGTATATCAGTATACCAGTTTATGGATACCCAGTTAATCGCTTTTCTTCCATTTTGGCATTCTATTAATTCTTTTAAGTATCTCAATATTATATAGATAGTAGAACCATAAATTGCGCTTCTAAATCGTATTTTGGAGGAAAGCTTGACGTTACTGTCCCCCAGAACCCACAAAAAAAAATGACCGAAACCTTAGTGTAAAATGCAGTGGTGGTTCATAAACAAACCTTTCCTATAAATTTTCGTTTCGGAGATTTTTTGTTAAAACACACACACACACACACACACACACACATATATATATATATATATATATAAGACCATTCGCCAAAAAACGTATTTTTTTCCTCCTTCTGATGTCATACTCCTTCTACATACTAAAAATCTTTCTTTTACATTCCGATCAGTCTAAGACGACTGTCTTTCATGTAACACGTCCAACACACTTCAATATTTCTTTAACCGATTTAATTTTTTTTTTTTCTACCTTGTTTTCTTTTTAATTCCATGGGAATTAACAATCTAAAAGTTTTCTACCATCTTGTGACCGACCAATATTTTCTCTCAGAAATCACTTTAGCACATTCCAGTTCTTTCCCTTATCTAATTATTTTCTCTATGATCATTGGCTCCCGGAGCCTTTTCAGTGCACTGCCAGCCTCCGGATAGTGTTCTCTTGTCCTCCGCTTTTATCCACTTATTATTTTTTTGTTTCTCTTCGACTGATTTTCATCATGCTTCTTTCCATCCTTCTTATAATCTTCCATAACTTGTCTATATCTTTTCTTGTCCTACCTCAAGTTGAGCACCCATAAGTCAACAAGTGGTTTTTATTGCACAGTTCCATAGTTTCTTGTTTCATATAATGATTGCTACCGCAAATATAAAGATTTATGGCAGGATGATGGTGATGTTGATGAATGTTGATAGATCACCCACAATGCTATATTCACTATTATATTTTACGTATTATTTAGTAGAGTAATGTGTAAGTGTAATTAAAGTGGCCAAGCAATGAGGTGTTTGTTGTTAGCGTAGAGTGATGTTTGTAGCTAATTAGTACTCTAACGGTCCATTAGCTAGATTGGCTAATCTTTAGACTGTGAAATAACTACTTGATGGGGAATTGTGTAATATCAGTCGATTACTTCTAAAAAGTCTTTGATAATAATTGTGCATAGCTTCCTCCACAAGTGTTTGTAAGGCTCTTGAATGTCGCATGTAGACTGTGTCTTGACTTTTTAATGTTGCTAAAATGGCCGTGCTTTTAAACACTTTTTCTTTTTTTTTTTTGAAGCACTTGGAGCTTGACAAAGCATTAGGTTGATGATGTCTCACAAAATTGGGTAGCCCAAGTGCTCTGTCGCTCATAATCAACAGATTTAGGTGAAAGCTTGAAGTTTGCGGGCAAAGCTTATTGAGGTGCGCCAAAAGAGTACAGTAGCTTTGTACCGCCTTTTTCCGACAAATTAAAGCAATCAACGCCATTGCTTTGGAGAATTTCCTTAACAGAAAAGTTGGAATGCAAATAGTGATGATCATTGTAGTTCTTGTGTTCTTGGGTCATTGTGGTCAACAGTTTATACGGTGGGTTTTGAAGTGATAAAGATTTGAATAATGACATTATAATAACCAGCCACTACTTGCAAATATTTTTACAATACAATATACGAGGATCATTCAATAAGTAACGAGACAAATCGCTGCAGCTCAAAAACGATTTATTTAATCAATACAAAACTTTGGCTACTTTTCAACATAGTCCCCAGCAACATTTGTACACTTGTCCCATCGTTCTTCTAATTTGTGTATGCCTCTGGCATAAAATTCCTTGGGTTGATCTCGAAGCCACTTTTGTACCTGAATTTTAACTTCTTCATTGGAATGAAAATGTTTCCCACGTAGAGCCTCTTTAAAGGGTCCAAACAAATGCAAGTCCGATGGGGCGAAATTGGGGCTGTAGGGGGCTTGTGGAAGGATCTCTCACCTCACTTTTTCTTGGTTTCTTTATGGGCGTCCTTAAGTTGTTTTGGAACCCATCTCGCACAAATTTTCTTGTACTGCAGCTTATTGAGAATAATGTTATGGACAGTTCCAACACGCGCATGCACTTCTTCAGCTATGAGTACAACAGTATTTGGCTTGTTGTCCTGAATTAACGCGTTAATGCAAGATTCGAGAGAGGAAGTTGCAACTTCAAGCGGTCGTCCACTTCATTACTCGTCACAGACGCTTGCATGGCCACTTTTAAATTGTTCTACCCATTTGTAAACGTTCGAATGGTTCAAGCAATTATTTCCGTACACTTTCAAAATTCTTGCGTGGATTTCACTACCTTTGATACCTTCTGCCACTAAAAATCTAATCACTGAGCATTGTTCTTCCGAGGTGCAATGCTCAAGCGGACTCGCCATTGTTAACTGAATACATTTGAGGTTATGCTTACCAAATACTCTCTCGAAACTAAGTACAAGGATGGCCAATTTGGCACACAACTATTTTATTAATTAAACAAACCTTTTCTTACCTACAGCGATTTGTCTCGATACTTATTTACCCTCATAGTTGCGTAAAAAATTTTACGCTAAAACCTTTTAACGCTAAAACCTTTTAGAAAGCCGAATAAGAACATTTGGAAAGAACATTAGAAATTTTCCTAACATAACCCTTTCATATTTCATTTCTCTATTTTTTTTTTAAATTAACCATTTATGAACACATTTTCCGTAATAGAGTTTTTTTCAACAAAGAATACAATTAAACAAAAAAATAAACAAAATAGCCAAAGATAATGAAATCTGGTAGCTGAGAGTACAGGATGTACTTTCAGGTTAGGTAATTTCTTGTGGAAGTTGGGAGTGTGTAAAATGGCAACAAAAGTACGCCAACGATGTACTACTACAGTACAACTTTTAATTACTCCCAACATTCAATTTGTTTCTGACAATGGTGATGGGGGCGAATGTTAGAATAATAGCAACAGACAACATTACCACCTAAAACAAGTCACCAATCCTTTTACTTCTAAACTAATTAGACCATTTCTAAAATCTATTCACTGTTAACGTTACTAAAAGTATTTAAATAAAAATAAAATTGTGAAATACCAACCCCTCCCCTCAGTTCGGTTATTTGTTTTAAAATAAATTATAAATTTTCATTTATCACCAGATAAATAAATTTAAGGTTTTGTAAATATATATTTTATTTTAATGTTCTTAAAGTTTTTTTTTTATCATTCGGAAATATGGACGGCAAATATGAATGAATAATATATCGTCATCTAATTTTTACCAACTTTGTTTGAAACACTGTAAAACAATTACACTACTTTCTCTTAATGCGATTTACATAGTTATTATAATGGGTATGAGAACGAAAGAAATTGGGTTTTGAGAGATAAATAACTGGAATTAATGCTGAACACTGTATAATAAGGATAGCAATACAAACTACCTGGACTTTACACTAATATATAAATTAGAGATTGTGAGTAAGTAAAAAGAAAGGTTGTTGACGCGTTGTGACTGCTGTATGAACTGTTGCAAGATTGTTTGAAGACTCCTTCTCGGATTAGCTCAGCTGTATTTAAACAGAGTCTCCCACTCTAGTTTCGCCTAAACTAGTGAGTGAGACTGTCAATTTTTGTGACTCTCTCTGCTTTCCGATCACTCTCTTCCGATCCTTTTACGTTATAATTGACTAATTCTGCTCCAACAAATGAATCTAAAGAATCTAAAGTTTATAGAAACTACTTTTTTGAAGAAAGCTTAATCTTACTCCTCTCACAGTATAACCTTACTCCTCTCACAGCATAACCTTACTCCTCTCACAGCATAACCTTACACCTCTCACAGAACCTCCCTTAAATGAATTTACAGCGAAAACTAATTCAAACAAAAGTGATATGTCTCTCTATGTCCGTGGTAAGGTGAAAAGTTCTCGGCCTAGTAGTGAAAATGAGTTTTTTATTTTATTTTAAAAATGCATTTATTTCTCAATGTAACCACCCTTTACTTCAATACACTTTGTCCAACGTTTCTCTAATAACTGGATTCCCCGACACTGAAGTGCGATTCTAGAAGGTCGCCATTTACCGCTGCACCACCTCTTCATTTGACCCAAAACTTTTTCCAGCCATAAATTTCTGGGAATAGTTGGAAGTCACAGGGAGCCAAATCTGGCGAATAGGGTGGATGCTCCAACAATACATACTTCACAAATCCCTCCATTTTCCCATTGCCTTGAGAGAGAGTGCATTGTCCCTGGTGAAAGAGGATTTTTTTTTCTTTTGCAAACCAGGTCTTTTCTCTCTAATTTTGTCATCTAGCTGGTGCAAGAAGATGTGCATATTATTCTACAATAATTGTTTGACCCTCTGACAGGTAGTCAATTAAAAGTATTTCTTTGGAATCCCAAAAAACACTAGCCATAACCTTACCAGCCGACGAATTGTCTTTGCTTTCTTCGTTGCAGAACTACCGCGTTCCACCCACTGCTTGGACTGTTGTTTTGATTCAGGTGTAAAGTTGATGAATCCCTGTTTCATCCATCGTAACAAATCGGCACAGAAAATTGGTTAGGTTCTTCTTAAAACGGCACAATCATTGCTGAGAAACATGATTCCTCATTTGTTTTTTGACCAGCATTTAACAAATGCGGCCCCACCTATCTTGCACTCATTTTGATTTCTTCTTGGAAAATGTGTTGTAAACCTGTATCAAAATCTTACTGTGGGGTTTCAGGATAGCATATAAACTAAAAATTCAAATTTGAATGTTCTACGATTTTCCGTTTTCGAATTATGCTCATACACACACAAACACACATACACGCACACGTATTACAATACACACGATTACAATAGATACTTTCTCTTATTAGGAGTAAGAGAAAGTAATAAACAATTATATGGATGGTAACAATTGAGTTTATGATGGAAAAAATTAAGAAGTTATTTGTAAATTAATTTTTAGGGCGTAAATTTTCTACCTTAACCGTATTATATTTGATTATCAAAGGTGTAGATGTGTGATGAGAGAGAGAGAGAGAGAGAGGGTGAATACAATGCCAAATCCATAGAGATCTGGAATATCAATTATTGTGGTATACTTGCTTCATACATACTACACAGTCCGTCTGTAAAGAGTGTGTCTGGAGAGTACACTGAGTGTGTGTGTGTGTCTGTATAAGTATATAGGTTGGAATTCACGTACATATAATATATATATACATAGTGAGCTGAAGTTGCTCGTGGGCATGTTAAACCCAAGTATTTGCACATATTAACTGTCCCTGGAAGCCTCTACATAATGTTTGTGTTTATTTGTGTGCCTTTATCCCTCTATATATATAAACATACTCTTTTGTGGTGTGTGTGCGTGTGTGTTTTTGTTTGTATGTATGTGATGCTGCCAGAGGGACCAACATTAAAATTATGATCAAAAAATCAGTCAACCAAAAGGATCATTTTACTGTAAGGAATTCTTTTTTCTTGCAATTTTCTCATAGTTAGCTCCATCGATTTTTCTTAAACTTAATACACATACGTATATAGCAATTACACATACAATGTGATATAATTTTTATTTGAAACCTTTGTTTCTTGGAACATTTATTTTAAGGCGTTTTGAGGTAGGAAGTATAAATGTCACTTTTGGTAGGCTTTTCTCCAAAGTGACATTTCCGTATTCTGCATGGACTCTGTTATCCATGTAATATATTAATAAAAATAAAATATATTGCTAGAATTCGGAGTTTGAAAAAAATTAATTAGCCGGATGTGAACTGTATAGGACGTTTTTTTTTTTTCCCAGTTTTTCACCATTTTCTGGTTAAGTACTAATCAGTTTCTTTGGTATGCAAACTACATACACTCAGATCTATTACTTTTGTTCAAAATATTATTTTCCAATTAAGTAGATCAGATTATATTATTTTAGACTCTCACAGCAAAACTAGAATATTATTACTAATTCCAAAATTTGATGGCAATTTTTCAATAATAATATAATGGAATCGTTTGATGTGATTCCTGATGTAGTAGATGTCTTGAAGAGGGCGGAAGTTAGTTTAAGATTTTGGAAGTTAGTGTTCGAATTATTAATACGGATTTTATAAAAATAAACTGTATTTGAACAATAATTTTAACGTAATAAATGGCAAATAATAACAACAAAATACTTAGAAATAAATAGAAGATAAATAACTAATAAATTAGAATGATAAAATAAACGAAGTAAGATGCACAACTAAAGATAATAAGTTTGAATAAAACTGTATAGGGACGCGTAAACTGCTGCTCGTATATGAAGACCTGCTCGTATAATCGTATATGATATAATCATCCCCTCTTCCAATGGGGCGAGTTTATATATTGGTGTTGGCCACACTCACACCAAGACATCTATCCTAGTGTGCGACCTTCGTAGTTTGGTGACCACCGATTTAGGTCAGTGGCCAGCCTTATCGGCGCTTGCTTTTGATGTAAGTGTATTTACCCTTGGTTTGTTTGTTTGGCTGCGGCCTTGTCTTGAAGTCGGTCAGCTGGCTAGGCCACTAGTTGTAAATTATTCTTTCTTTGTTGGGTTAGACATAGCTATGACTTTTCCAGGTTATTACAATAACTATGTAAATTGCTGTAAGAGAACTAGTCGATGAAATTTTTATTTTTATTTTGTATGGACATCGATTTTTGCGACAAGATCGACACAATTTCTTAATGAAACAATCATTTCTTCTTTTTTCTATTTCCTCAAAAGAAAGCCTAGCTTGCACTTTGTGTTTTTTTTTTTTGCCTTTTTTTGGACAAGCTAATTTATAGTAAAATATTGAGATGAATTTTTTTTAAATGTGTACATATGAAAATGAATAGCCCTTTGCCATTTTCAAGAGTTTAAGAAATCTTTCGACAATAAATAATTAATATTTATAAAAGATACAGAAACAAATTTAATCTTGTGTTGGTTGGTTCCGCATAGCTGGAAAGCATCAGAGATATTTCCCGTGTTAGCCGGCGAACGCCCGAAACCGGTCGATGACCACAAAAAGAAGCAGGCTATCACGGAAAATATTTCTGATACAAATTAAATCTTACTTAAAGATTTATTAATGTTTATATATGTTAATATTGTTGTAGTCTAAGAATAAGTGTTCGTATTGTTAAGGATACTCAAATCTACAATGAGTGGCTTTGTAATTCAAATTTATAATATGAATGGCTTATTAGGGCATACTGTTCAGTCGTTTTTTTTTTTTAATTTAAGACGCGTCAGCATCTATGTCATTGACGCCCGGAACCTTCTCAGTGCACTGCCGGCCTCCTGTCATGTTCTGTCGTTACAGACAACACTGTCCATCACCGGACAGTGAGCTGTAAAGGCTTCTAGGAAGAAAAAATCTAAGGGCAGTGCTGTGACTCGAACCCGGGTCCTCCGCGTGGGAGTCTAGTACGCTAATCCCTTCTCTTTCAGTCTGTTATTCTCACAATTTATATTTTTCGTCGACTTGTGAGATTTTGATTACTAGTAAGTGATTGCTTCATTATGTATTCTTGATGACTGTTTATAGACTATTTGTTTTCGATAAAAACTGTTTGTAATTATGTGAATAATATACTCTTGGAAGCTGTTTGAACACTTCCTAAGGGATGTTTTAAAATTTGTTAAAGTCTCTTGCTAGTTAAAGATGGATTATAGGACTTGTAGGAAACTGTTTTAAAACTCACATAAACTTCAAATTAAGCCCGTATTTATTATACAACTAACCCAGAGTTGTCCAGAGTTATTGTGTAAACTGGTAGTCACGTCAATTGCTGAGTCTTTTAAGGCCTATAAGATGCGCAATGCATTATATTAATAACGCTGTCCTGTTGTAGAGATAAGAAGTTTAATGTCTGTAAAAGATATACCGTTTTCAACTATACATCAAGGCCTTAAATTTAATCCTATCCGTCTTTAGTTTATCATCAAATTTAGTTATCAAACTTTAATTTATCTAGTATGGAATTACGAATGGAATTGTCTGAATGTTTTAATCAACTGTGAATTTGTCACTCAAGGTTTCCCTGATTTTTAGCATTTATTTTATTCATGATTAATCTTCTGATTTAGTCCTGATTCCATTTACCTCATATGCTCTCATTTCTTCTATAAAATTCAAAGTTCTATGAGTTTATTTTAATTACTGGGCCACCGTCGTTCAAAATTTTTCCACTTTATTTTAACTAAATCGTAATCAATAAAAAAAAACGGTAGTATCGTAGCACATGGAATAAAAAAAGCTATTACTGTGTCCGGGGGACTAATAAATAGAGCACTAAAATTCTATAGTGAATCTGATACTAAACATCTCATGATTTTCTTATTGTTAATGCTATAACGATGCTGTAACCAACCCCCACATACGGTACTTTAAATAGCATATTAGAGGTTGGTATAATCGTATTAGCTAGACCACTAAGATGGTGAAAGGTAATGTACTTACACCTAGAACTAAAGGCATGTCGGTTTCATGGATTAAAATGATATTCATATAAAACTTTCTTCCTTGAAAATGAACCAGATTCAATGTCCCCCTCCACCCACTCATGGAAGCTGATGATTCAGCTGGTAGGAGAAAGCATTATGGTCGTGTTACAATTTTTTAAAATTGAGTTTTCACGAAAATACTAAGTTTTTTTTTCTTTTTTTGAAGAACGTCGGGTTATCCATTCCTCTGAATTTAGTTTGTTATTTTAGTTTACTATAAGATTTTTTTTCACCAATTTAATATTCGTGAGAATGAAATCTTTTTCCTAGTCTGTCCCTCTGATACCACTATCGCGGTGTCGTGGCCCTGCAGAGCTTTCTCCAACCGTCCCTATCCCGTGCCATCTCTTTCCTCCTTCTCCAATCCCAACCTCTGTCTTGGAAACTTAGTTGGACATCCTGTTCCCTAATTCTCCTAGGCCTTCCTCTTTTCCTGGAACCTGTCACTCTGGTCTCATATACCCTCCTCGCCAGACTTCCCTCCTCCATTCTCATAATATGTCCTAACCAACGCAGCTGGCTGGTTGCACGATCTCTGTTGCGGGCTTCACTTTCAAATTTCTTCTAATGTACACATTCCTAACTTTGTCCTTTCTTGTTTCCCCCACTATTTTTCTCAAATATCGCATCTCCATAGCTTGGATAGCGCTTTTATGCCTTTCTGTGAGGGTCCAGGACCCACTGGAATATGTAAAAATTGGCAGAAATACAGTCTTATACACGCCATCTTTGCCGCTTTAGACACTTCTGGCTTTCGTAAGAAAGCTTATCTCAAAGTGGAAGACTTTTCCCGCAAGGGGTGTCTGTTGTATGCAGATACTTGGGGAGTAGCGACCCCACGGGTTACCACAGCTCAGTACTCCATACACAACTCATCACTACAGTAAATGCCACATTCACACTACATATACACATCCCACATATAAAGAAAGGCCCTTACAGTACATACCCTCGGCCTACCTTCCCTAGGAGACTACCCCGAACAAGGAAGCTGGCTTGCCAGCTTTGAGAAGGCAGTCCCTCCAGCAGGATATGGTTGCAATGGGCCGATCTCTCGTTAGCCCGAGAATTAATGGATTACAAGGAATAATGCAAGAAGAGCTGGATAGATTTCAGTGTTAACGACTTGGCGAGGAAAACGATTACTCGTATGGCTACATGGAATATCAGAGGAATGAATGGGAAGGAGGAAGAACTCGCGGAGGAATTCAAGAATAGCAGAGTAGAGCTCCTAATACTGACTGAAATAAAGAAGAAAAGTTCGGGAATAATTAACATTAGTCAAGGAAGTTCTCTACTGTATTCAGGAGTCACTGGAGAAGAAAGAGCAAAGAGGGGAGTGGGATGTCTTGTGAGGAAAGAGAAATTGTGTAATATAAAAGATTATAAATTAATCAATGATAATGCGAATTAAATGTATTACCAAAATTCCGAGATTGCAAGGAAAACTGTGACTCGATTTCCCCCTATTTCCTGTGTATTTTTTCCCCGATTTTCTCAAAAACGGCTCGCACCATTTTGTTTAAACTTGGTATTACCAACTGCACATATTATAATATAGAGCTTCAACTCTTATTTGAGTTTTCCAAGAAAATTTATTTAAGGGGTTTTTGGGGGTTGAGGGGGACATCTCATGCGTTCCTCAAAAAAGTCGTTTCATTAGGAATTATTAGGGGTTTATTTATTGATTGAAGTAATATGTGCTTGATAAACATCTATGTAACTAGCACGTGCAATTTCCCAACATAATAATCCAACTAGGATTTTTTGTAAAATTTTGTTAAATAATCCAAATATTTTTGGAACGGTATTGTCAATCACATGTGTCGGATTATGTTATTAGTGTTAATCTTTGTCTAAGTTATTAATATTGTTATAATTTCATGATTGTAAACGGGATATTTGTCTGTTAACAAGCTAGAGCATCCTTGACATTTGGCTTTAAACTATCTCGATGGAAAGTTGCAAAGAGTTTTGTAAAGTCTCGCCTCTCCCCCCCCCCCCAATAATACTTGAGTTAAAAGTTTATAATCTGATGCTTTAATGTTTGATTGTTACTTATGTTCCAATTTATATGTTAATGAGTTTACTATAAACTTGAAATGACGAATATGGTTTAAATATTATTTATCCTTATCCTTATTAGACAAGATTATTTATAGGTTTTTCTCTGCTTTTATTGTGGCTGTAAGGGTAGTGAACTCCCACCACTCATCCACTCTAGCGGAGAGAAACAGCCCCTCTCGCAAAGAAAGGAGAGGCTCGGCCAGTGTATATATATATATGAGAGATAGGCAATCAGACATCATTCAGATAGAATTCTGTTGATTTACACATCAGTTTAACATCGCTCCGTTCATATCTTCTTAGCCACGTCAGTCTGTCAGTTCAGTTCAGTTCAGTTAGTGTAAAGTCCTTGGCAGTCAGTCATATACATATATATCAATTATATATCTTAAACCAAATCTTAAGTTGTTTATCTTTCATCATCAACAACCAACATCTCCTCACAACACCCTTACATAGCTACTTTATGTACAATTTAAATGAAATAAGGACATTGTTTGAGTAATCTTTATTGGTTGTTAACAGCGAGAATTCGTCTAAATGGTAACATTACTGTTGCATCAAGAGCGAGAGTACCATAATCCAAGTTCGGTGGCACCAAAACAGCGTTTGAGAGATTATCGATAAACTCAGATTAATGGAAAATATGAAATATAGACACTAAATAAATTTCAGTACATATGGTTTTATTCACCAAAAGGAATTAAATGGAAAATTAAGTAGTACAAACATTGCACATAAGCGTATTATTTCATTACTTTTACTATTAGAAACTTTTTCTATAAGCACTTAAAGTGGGAGAGGATTAGCTCAGTGGATAGCGAGCGTGGTCTTCCACACAGAAGTACTGGGATCGAATCAAGCTTTATTACCCTTGCTTTTTTTTTCTCTCGCTAAGAGCCTTAGAGCTCACTGCTTAGCGATGGATAATGTTGTCTGTGGACGGTGAACACTGTCCGGTACCCGGCAATGCACAGGCACCAGGGGCTCAATAGATCTTTCATATCGCAGGGCAATCATAACCTCCCCATACAAAGGTACTTTAAATAATGTTACCCGGGTACAGTCTTACAATTATAAGAAGATGGATTATAATCGAAATTCAATTTTTTTTTTTTGTATTAAGTTTTTACTGGAGATATGCACTTGTTATGAGTAAGAAGAAACATTTTTAAAAAGGGGAGTAGTGGTATATAACAGCCAATGTATGGCTCAGAAATAATTTTTATTTCTGCAATAGCGTTTCAGGCTAAGCCTGGCCATCTTAAACATTTTTAACGAATCATATTATGTGTGTGTTTATATGTTCATGTGTGAACAAAATACCCAAAAAATGAAAAATCGCAATAAATTCAAGGCTCGTCAATATCTATGGTCATTGGTGCCCGGAGAGCCTTCTCAGTGCATTGCCTCAGATCACGTTACAGACAACACTGTCCATCACCGTACATTGAGCTGGTTAGAGGCTCCTAGAAAGTGTCTAAGAAAAAAATCTAAGGGATAGCAGTGGACTTGAACCCGGGATCTCCGCGTGAAAGTCCAACGCGCTACCACTGAGCTTAATCCTGTCCCTACTTTTTTTGTGTTGCATTTTATTTTCACTGGAACTTGATTGAAAATTAAAAATAATACTAATATTCCTTTTATAAGTTATAAGAGCTAATTAAAAATTAAATAGAGTAAAAGAATGCCTTTTACTTCTGATGGACATTGTGCCCCCTGATGGACTATCATCTATCAAATATGGTGCTGCATACCTCTTTGCTTGTTGGGTAAATCTTTAGGATTCTTTGGCATCTGCTATGGCATTTGCGCTTATTCTAAAATGCTGTTTCTATGCTTGATTGTTCAATGAGATACAGTTTTTATGAGAAATTAACGGTTAAGAAGAAGAGATTTTGTACCAATATTAATTTAGTTAATTTTATATACATACTAGCTGTACCCGGTCCGCTTTGCTGGCCCCTAATATATATTTGAAAGTAAAAACGTTAATTTATTTTATTAGAAAATATTTATTGAAATGAAAAATAATAAAAGTGAATTGAAAAAAAAATTTTAATGAAATACAATTTACAGAAAAAAATACATATGTGTTGTTAAAAATAATATTTTGATTGTAATGCTTTTCGAATGAAAAAAATTACTTTT
>JAAEAF010008396.1:28112-46196 GCA_011037195.1 Triatoma infestans
AGCTCAAAAACGAAAAATCGCAGGAAGTTGAAACTTGATATTCCGTTTATGTATCACCATTGGTTCTGAAGGTGCGTTATCTGTCAAAATTCCTCAACCGGAAGTACTACTTTACTAGTTTTTTTTTTTACGTTTTTGCGATTTTCTCAAAAATGGCTCCGACCGATTTTCTTTAAACTAGGTATATCAACTACACATAAAAGAGCTAAGACTTTTATTTGAAACATTTCTCCGAGAAAATTCATTTAAGGGCACTTCTGGGGGAGGGGTTGGATTAGGTTTTCATCTTAACTGCTATTTCAGTTTATTAGACAATTCTGCCATCTAAATAATGTTAATTAGAATTAAATATATTGTTGAAATTCAGATGTTTGAATAAAATCGGATTACCCGGAAGAGTGCGCTTTATTTACACTTGACTAAATGTTATTCTTTTTCGCAATTTCTCAAAAAGGTATGACGATTTTTTTTGAAACTTCATATAAAAACTAAACCGGCAAAGATCTACAAAACTTTTAATCTAAATACATTTCGCTGGGAATGGGAGGAAATTGTTCTTTTTATAGACAACTTTTAGGGGAGGGGTGGGGTTTAGAGTTTCATCAACGAGTTGCTATCCTAGTCATTATACAATTCTATCATCCAATCATACTTAATTAGAAATAAATACATTGCCAAAATTCCGAGTTTCAAGGAAATTAGTTAACCGGAAGTGCGCTTTTACTGAACAGTTTTTTTCATTTTTCGTCGAATTTCGTTAAATTTGGTACCTAACTATAAAATTTGTCAATTATAATTTTGAGAACTGGAGTAAGAGAAAGTTGTGTGAGTGTTTCACACCAGATTTTTTTTTATATATGTAGAGTTAATTTCCAGTATTGTTAGTCGGAACCTTGTTTGTTAAAATTCTAGCGTTTTTATATTCAAATTAGTAGAACATGTATGATTAGTGCATTTGTTAATTCAAATAAATAATTCACGGTTTAAATAGGATTTAAAACATGTCGTAAAAAAAAAATATATATATATATATATATAAACAAAAGGAAGAGTTTCACTGGTTTATTTGGAAATGATGTGATTTGTATTTTGTGATTGTTTTGGATGAAGAGGTTTAGGTACAGGTTTTTTTTTAAATTTTTTTATTCACCTTAGGGAATGAATTTTACCTTCCATTTGAAAGGTATTTTGTGTTCTAACGATTTGTCGTGTTTTTTTTTTTTTTTTTTTATATAGAATGAATTGGTGTTAGCAATGGAGTTTACATTGGTCAATGTGGGTGTTGGGTTGGGGAAGTGTCGTTTAGAATTTGTAACACCTATTGGTTGAATTGTCTTTATGTAATATTTTAGGTGAGAGGATGAATGGAACAGGAGGTATAACATTCTCACCCACTTCTAGGGTTGACTGTAACAAAACGGTTATTTCATTTCTAGATTGGAGTTTTAGTAATGTGGATGGTTCTAAGCTCCTGGTAGAATGATGAAGAGGGAATGAGGGGGGGGAGAGAGTGGGAGACCATTTCATGGTTAAAACCCTGAAGCACTTTTTGCCTATTCAACGATTATTGGCCCAGGAATGGGAAACTATGTTCAGCCTGTGGTCTCTATTTATAACCGCACCCTTTATTGAAATAGATTGGCCGATTTATTGTCCCCATCCCTTGTCTACTGGGGGGAACCTTGCTCTCTGACCAAGATGTATGTATGTTTGTTACATTTGTGTGAGTGTATGTGTCGTCATAACAAACTCGTTGACCGCAAATTGGGAATAGTAAAAAAAAAAATACTTGATTTGCAAGGGTATTACCTTAATCCTGGAACGCAATGGAATGCAATACATTTTGCTTACTCATTCATATTGGTATGAATAATTTTTAAATTCACACATATATATATATATATATATAATTAAGCAGATGTATGTACTAGTTGGCTTATCGGCCAGGAGGTATCCAAGAAAACACCAAATAATTTTTATTTTATTTGAAACCGATAGTTGGGTGATAAACCCGATGATAGTGGGTGGGCTGGTGACAAGACTTCCAAACTTCTCTCACTCTAAGATAGCTCCTGAAGAAGGTAAACAATGTTTGCCGAAACATCGGGTTTCAAATAAAAAAAACACTTAAAAATTATTTGGTGTTTTCTTGGATACTTCCTGGCCGATAAACCAACTAATAGATACGTCTGATCATTTGTAACGGCCAACAATTGCTATAATTTAATATATATAATTAATTTTAACTTATACATATTTTAAATTCTGTATTTACTTAACTTTTATTTCTTGTAGCATTGTGGAATACTGTGTCTCATAGATTTTTAGCATTTACAACTGTTTATCTTTAAGGAGAAGTGGACTTCATCAAACCATCTTGATGGTATCTCTATAGATATCCCAGTCTAACTGGACAAATACACTTACATTATAGCTCCTCACCAACACAAATATTAGTGAAACTAGTTAATATATGCCACCGCTTGGATTTATGTTAATATATTCCATACACACACACGCACGCACGTACACACACACTCAAACATTTCCAGTTCCATATTCTCGTATACACAGTGTACAAATTCATAGATCTAAAGGCTGCCTCCACGATTGATTACGTATGTGCATTGAATTTGGCTTTGATGTACTTCTGCTTCAAATCTACTGACTGCATGTTTATGATTTATTATTCCAAATTTTTGCCAGATTATTTTTTTTTTTTTTGCAACAGAGCTATACCAAAATATTTTAAATCGAATTATCATGATACCATATCGATTGTAAAGATTAATCAGCAAGTGCTTCAAAGTGTAACCAATTTTAAACATACGGAAAAGAACAAAATAATTGAAGAGAGTTGAATAAATGAAGAAATAAATAATAGGCTACCTTTGGCAGAAAAATTGTTTAATGTTATGAGATATTTTACTTTTTATTAGCTTAAGAGAAAGTATGGGTGATTTTCAAAATTACGATAGGAAATACATTTTTTTGAGCTCGGAAATAAATACAGAAATAACATTCACAACACATACACCATTAATTTGGGCGGGAATGATCAAAATCTTTCTATCTATCAAGTGGCGCTACAACCTAGTGTTTGCGTATTGGCCTCTTCAGTATATTTTGTCATCTGATTTCAGACGACATTCTTTGTATTTCTTGCATCCGTAGTCCATTTGCGAGGGCACTGTATAGCCATCTTGTGCCATCTGTCCTTCCAGCTTATGTTCGGCCTGCCTGCCTTTCCTTACGGTGAAGATCCTCATTTAATAGTTTGTAAGGGATTGTTCCTGCTTCATTCTCATTATGTTGCCACACTCCCTCCCCCGGCAATCGATTTAGTTTAATCTACGCGACAATATTTAGTTCTTTAGTTAAGGTAAATAGTTTGCTGTTGGTCTACATCGCCTATGTTTTCACGTATTGAAATTCCGGAATATTCTAAGTAGTTTGTTATTATTATTCGCCTATGGGGAGTGACCAAACCTTACGCTATCTAAAGCCCCACTGGCCCCATATAGCTGCTCCAAAGAAATATTGTTATGACGATAAACTAGAGGTCTATAAAAAAAATCCTGGCCCGGGTCAAACCTATCTAAGACTCATCGCAGTACGAACAAATCGGGCAATAAAGAGAAATCGCCTAAGCTCTTTCACAGTCATCCTGTTCCGACTAAAGGATCTAAACCTAATTCCCTCAGAATCATAAGACCGCAAAAGCCTATAAACATATACATATCCAAACAATGTTTATAAAGCTATAAATTTAAATTTCCACAAACTCACTTATTGCAAAATTCTTCTCATTAATAGTTGTTTCAATAAAATAATTTATTCCATTACTGTCCTACGCCCTCGCCTCTGAACTCAGGTCGGAAATAAATACATGTGAATAAGGTTTCCTGTGAGTGCAAAGAAGATGATCACCCAGCATATTGAGAAAAGGTGCGTAGGTTAAAAGCGAATGTAGATTGCAAAGACGAGAACTATAGGGCGCTGGGAACCGGCCTTGGCGTGCTTACCACATGCCCTAAATAAAAATTGCCTTCGGGTAAGCCTTGGCCCTTCAAAGGCTGTTACACTAAATTATTTCTTAATACTATTACTGGAAATAATGATTAGTACTTAAGTAATTGCTCAGTCCATGTTTCCTGACCTTTTGTGATTTTTAAGGTAATATTAATCAATTGTCTGCTGAAAAGGATTGACGTACTTAATGGATAATTCGTGTAAAGCTGGCAATGACTTTTTGAAATCAAATAATGACCTCATTGGCACTTTGCACTCCATATTCTCTTTATTTCTTTCTCATCATTAGATCGTTTTTTTTTTATTTCTTTTTATTCTGAAGTTAGTTCAAAGATAATCTTCTTAGCACTTCCACTTTTTACTCCAATTTCACAGCATCATACTTCTTCACTTCTATATATGTTTCTATGTTTCAAAACTTTACTGCGGTAACTCTCTCAAGTAATTTTCAACAAATAACTTCGTAATTTGTTATGACACATACATGAATCATCAGTATTACTTTTGACAGGTTTTTACTTGTATATAAATAACATCCTTGCTATGTATATGTATGTATATATATTTTAGTTATTGACAGTAATTCTCCCTTGACTTTTAGAATAAATTACGACATTTAATATAATATTTTTATTTATTAATTTTTATATTTCTAATTGTACAATGAAAATATCATACATACAAATAATGCCAATGAAATTTGTGGCTGACAAATATTTTTATTAAAATAAGCAATCGTGGAGATTAATATTCACGTTTTGAATTCTTAGATTAAATATAGATACCAACATTTTTAAATTATTCTTTTAATGGAGCATCCAAATTTCACACTGATTAAAAATTTATTTATATTTGGAAAATTGTATTCCAATAATTTTTTTCTTTTTTTAAATAATTTAATTTAGAGACTTATTTGAAATAATCGAGATTAATGAAGTAATTATTATTACTTGAAATCTCAAATTTATTTTAAAAAAATCTAGTGCAATCTCTTGCAGGAAATTCAAGCATACTAACTGAAAAATTTTATTCAATGTTGGGGATTTTAAGTCAATATATGGATGTCCTTAATTTATGGTGAAGGGACAAAAGAATTGTATTCTGTATTGATTTGCAGGCCTGCAATATTGTCTTTAACCGAGCCAGTGTCCTGCGAGATTAACGATATCCTGAAGTGTAAGCTGCCTTATAACTAATATTTTAGAGTGTGTGTCCCGTGATTGTTTTGCTATGGATTCTAGGATATGCTGTTGTGCCGAGCAATGAAGAAGCCAAGATATTTAAGAGGCTGGCCAGAGAAGGAACCAAGAAATTACACATTATTCTTTGGCGTTATGTAAAGTTAAAAGAATTATTAAATGCACACTTCACACCAGTCTTGGGAACGTTTATAGCAGAAAAAATGAAGGGAAAGTATGGGATTGTCTGAAAGAAGCTTCAGGAATGCTATCCTACTTAATTTGCCTCGAGGCTATTTTGTAGTCTGTTTTGTGAATGATTGAATGCTGACTAGTCATGATTAAAGAAAATTATTGATTGACTAGTCAGTTTAAAGAAAATCGTTGGAGCCGTTTTCGAGAAAATGACAAAAACTGATGAGAAAAAAAGTAATTCAGTTAAGTTGCAGTTGCGCGTTGATGGATTTTGCCCGAAATCTTTGTGTCTATTGCGGGTGGTAGTGATATTCAGACTATTCGCTTTTTCGTAAACAGGGGACTCCAAAAGCATATGTTTTCTGTGAAAACTCAATTTGGAAAATCTGGCACGATCGTAATTACTATAAAGAGAAAGTAATAATACCAACTTTAATACAATCAGATTTTATTGTTCATAAAACATTGTTAGAAAGGCCGTTCTCTCACTCACTCATTTTCTCTCTCTAAATATATATATTTGTACATATGTATATATGTGTATATGTATGTATATATACATATGTAATAATATAAGGGGTGGGTGTTGGTGTAGTGGTTATGAGCATGGATTTGTAAGTGGAAGGACTCCAATTCGAGTTCCGTGTGTAACTGCCAAGTTTTTTATTTGTTTAAAAAATGTTATTAGTAAAGGAGGTGCTTCCGAACCCCGTCCATGACAACTAATTTGATAGACGTTAAGTCCGCTTGAAAAAATAGGCATTACTTACTATATGTAATATATAAAAGGCGATAGATAGTATCTCAGTGAATATGAAATATTCCATAGAGCTTTTACTGTTAGGTAAAACTGGAAATTTAGTAGACACACCAATATGAGAACAGTTGGGTGGGCAGAAGTTTGTGTGGTCGTTATTTTAGAGCTAGCTAGTTGGTAAGAGTTACTTTACTCGTGAATGGAGCAGGATAGGTTTGATGTTAGTGCACACATCGCGAGATTATATATATATATATATAATGATTAGTAGTTGCGAGGGGTCAGAATGGATGATGGGTAGTAGCGGGAAAGATATAGGGTATTCGGCGAATTGGAGAGCAGGGTTGTTCAGCGAGTAGAGAACGACATGTGACAAACACCAACTGATGTTAACGGAACTAGCTATATTCTTGTTAAGGATTTACGGGTGTGAGAAGATCTCACCACCACATCTAACTCTTCTTCACTATTACTCACATACATACGCAACATATACGCACACATCTTGTTAGCTAACTCATCACGCTGGGAGCAATCTATCATATTGAACTAGTACCAACCACTCTATAATATATAACACAACATACTAACACTGACATTATATCCTGCTGACGACACTACTTTCACCCACTCTAAAATACCCCCAACAACCCCCCTCCACCAAAAACCGCTTCCATCTTCCACTTGCCAATCGCATACTCTATTATCCAAGTTAATAAACAGTTAACGTAGGCACTTCTAACATTGCGTAGTTCCCTGTAACGCTTCTCTAATAGAAAATTGATGATTAAGATATATATACAGAAAAATATTTGAAAATATATAATTATACTCGTAATTTTTAGGTTAGTCATTATATAGTTTTTTTAACAACTATAGTATATAACGGAACACTCCAGTAAATTTTAAGATATGTGAAGTTTGTTACCACTTCCGGAAAAAAATTTGTCATGAGCTTATAGTTTTCCTCCATCTTCAATGTACTTGTAAAGTCCTTATTTTTGTATAACACCAATCCCCAATGGCATCCGGAAATAAGTCTTAAAAAAAAAGAAGAAATTACTTTTTTTTTTACTCTTAGTAGAGGAAGTATTATAATCGTGTCAAATTTTCGACATCAAGTTTTCACCGGAAATATCCGTTTTAAGTTCCCGTGAGACCAAAAAAAGTGGTTTATAGCATTGATCTGTTTGTGTCGTGTCTGTCTCTGTGTGTGCATGTTGTGTATGTGTGTGTGGGACAGCATATCCAAAAAATGAAAAATCACAGAATGTTCAAACTTAATATTTCGTTAAAGTGCTACCTCGAGAACTGGAAATAAGCTTTTCGGAAAAACAGTTTTACCGGAAGTGCCTCTTCACTAAATGTTTTTTTTTTCCAGTTTTGTAACGATTTGCTTTATATTAGGTATATATCAACTACACATACCAAGATCGAAACTTTGATTTGAAACATTTCTCCGGAAAAATTCATTTAAGGGCATTTTTAGGTAGGGGAGTGGGGCGGGATTAGGTTTTTTCCTCTAAAGTGCTATTTCAGTTTATTATACAATTCTATTATCTAAATAATATTAGTTAGAATTAAATATGTTGTTGAAACTTCGAGTTTGAAGACGATTGGATGACCGTAAGTGTGTTTTCACTGAAAAGTATTTTTCAGATTTCTACTATTTTACCCTAAAAAAGCTCCAACGACTTTCTTTAAACTATTTATGTGAACTACACATATTTGTGAGCTACAACTTTTATTTGAAACATTTTTTTCTCTTGATAAAGTCATTTAAGGGGGCTTTTTGGGGGAGGAGTGAGGTTATGTTTTCTTCTAAAGGGCTATAGCTTGGATACCATCTAAACAAAATTAATTAGAAATAAATAGATTGCCAAAATTCTGAGTTTTAAGAAAATTAATAAACCGGAAGTGCGTTTTTGTTGAAGATTTTCTTTCTTATTAGTTTTCACGATTTTCTTCATAAAAACATGGACGAATTTCATTAAATTTGTTCTACTAACTATAAAATTTATCAGTGACCATTCTGTAAACTGCAGTAAGAGAGAGAGAGAGAGAGTTGTGCGAGTGTTTCACACCAGATTTTTTTTTCCATATAATATCAGTGTACTAACGGAATAATTGTCTAAATGTTCATGGATAAAAGGAAAATATGGAACTATTATTAATTTATTGAAGGTCGACATTTTGATGGAGTGGAGAAAGTGAGCCATTTTATTCTTCATTCCTTTCTCTGTTCACATCATCTTTACCATTTCATCATTAAACTTTATTTTATTTTATTTTTTTTTTTACTTACGCCTTTTTTTGGACTTTAGCTATTCAGCCATTTTACGTGGCGCGGCCCAATATAAAATTGATAATTTGTAAAAATTATCATTGTCGTTAAATTGAGTTATTCAAGTTGAATAACTGGAAGAAATTTAATAAATAAAACTTTATATAAGTAAAGGGATTAGTTTAGTAGTGAGACGCACTGGACGCCACAGTTTATGCGTATAGCCTTTTTCTTCTCCTAGGAGCCTATATATAGCTCACTTTCCGGTGATGAGCAAGATATGGTCATACAAAATGTATGGAGAAGAATAGACTACTAAGGAGGAGTTTGAAGTGGATCCTGCGACTGGAAAAAGAAGACGAGGAAGACCTGAAAAACATGGTTGAAAGAAGTAATGGAGATAATGGATTAGAGAGGATTAGATGAAAATCACTAGGAAAATAGAGATCAATGGAAGAAGAAAATAAATTAATGAGCAATAATAAAGAAAAAATTGGAATCATGAAGATTTTCATACATTTAATCCTAATTTAGATGAAGAAAATGAAGAATTTGGTACTGAAAGCAAATCAATTCTTCACAATGTCATAACTTACACCGGCCGTGCTTCTTTTTCTGATAGTAATCTTTAATCAATTTCACTTAACTGGCTCGAATATCATGCAACAAGTAAGGCTATCATCATTCTTTGGCTTTCCAGATGTACTTCTGCAATGAATTTAGGGGAATAGCCTTTTTATTAAAAGGAATATTCACCCTAATCCGGTTTTCAAACTACGGTTAATTAGATTTATCGTGTACATCTTTGTCCATTCATATTCGAACTACCTTGACAAGTTCTCACAAACACAACGAGTTTTCACAAAGAGAATTTTGCATTGCTATGAATACTTCTATACATACTTCAAAAGCACACTATTGTCCTACATTCAACACTGTTCACTCACACACAAAAGTAGATAAAACAAATTAAACAAATAAAATAAAATCGGAATTTGTGATAACTTTTATTTCTGTGGCATCACTTCAAATATAGCTGAACCAAATCACCATCATGCCACTGTATTCAAATTTCCAAATAGTCAAAGAGTGAACTAAAACAATTGGATGGGTACTGTTAACTCTTCTGGGTTTTCAGATCTAGGACAAGAAGGGTTAGGAATAGTAATCAAGAGGGGGAAAACCCTGCAATCAACAGTCGTAAAATACCAGGAAGAAGGAGACAAAGCATTTTTCTTTACTTTTCTTTCTTTTTGTTAACAAATATTTAAACTTTATGACAAACTTTACAGAAAATTCTATTTGCGTGACGATTCTCCTTTAATGTTGACCAAAGGGGTAAAAGAAGAGTTGTGTTTATTTATTTATTTAATTTTTTTTTACATCATTCTTTTCTCTTCCCCTCACACTATCGCTCTTAATCTCTTTCTTATTTCCTTTAGAAAACTTACAAGCACTATTGTTTTACCAATGGCGTGTAGGATAATAATATATAGCAACGTTAAAGATTATATTATATTCCGAAATGCTTCAAGATTTTTTCTTTAGTCATGTCGAAGTTTGATTTTTATAAATATTGCTAAAGTAAGTATTGCGATCTGGTCAAATTTTGAAACTGAAATTTTCTCCCAAAATTCAAGTTTCGAGATCCCCTGATTTTTTTTTTTATAGCTTTGGCTAATTTGGCCAGTTTCGTACAGAGATCGTCCATCACTTCTTCTTCCCAGACGCTGCGCCAACTTTCTTCCTCGTATTTTCACCTCGTATAAACACCTCGTACTTTCTTCGTTCTGTTCTTTCACTCCTTCCTCTGTTTACGTGTTTGCTGTTTTTTCCCATAAAATCCATGTCTTACTAATCTATGTTTTGCCTCAAATTTGGCATAATCTAATGTATCATAAATAAGAGCAAAGCCTGATGACTTCCCTCCACCAAAATTGGTTCTAAAGCCAAAACAGAATACGAGTATATTGCGTGTGCGTGTGCGTGACAGAGAAAGAGTGCGAGTGTATGCAGTTCTAAACAAATCTTCAAAATTATGAATTGAGAAAACAAAAATGGTAACAATATTTTTATAATGAGGCGGCAGTTAATAGAAAAATGAAACAACGGAAAAAGGAATTGCATTTGGCTTTCGTAAATCATCGAGGGTGATCTGATTGGAGCGGTGTAAAAGATGTACGAAGGAAACAGATATCAGGTGAAACAGGGAAATGGTTTATCTGCACCGTTTGAGGCTTTCAAGAGGTTAAAACAAGTATGAAAAATGTGTTTCCCACATTATTTAAAATGTACTTGGAAAGGATGATGTGAATTGGATGATTTAGGAAATGTGGAAGGATGGATGTACTGATATAGGAATAATCACCTCTCCACAATATTTTTTGCGGACGACCAGGTGGTTATCGCTCAAGATAGGAAGAATAGAATAGAATAAGTTTATTTACAAATAAAATCATAAAAACAATACAACTGAAAGAAAGAGGTTTCAGGCTCCTGTGCCTATACAAACTTTCATATTTACACAAATTAAAATAAACATTAATAGATTATATAAGGAAAAAAAAAAAAAAAAAAAAAACCTTACCTACACAATAAATTAAAGCAGAATATGCTTAAGCCTCTTATGCTTATAATTTTTATAATTCAAAGAACTTAGATTGTAGTTAACAATATTTGCTATATGAGCATAGGGACTATTTTCTCAAGAGGTGATGTATTTTCGTGTAAGCATGAAATGCAGCATGCATATAATCTATAGGTGTCCATCTGGGAAAAGATCCAACCAATCTGAGATATTTGTTTTGGATTCTTTGTAATTTTCCAATAATTAGTAAGACAGTGTTTGACCAGACAGGAGCCACATGTAACAAAATTGAACGTATGTAAAGATAATATATTAATTTTTTGTTCAGAAAATTCATGTTAGAATTTCTGCTTAATAGTGGAAATAGGTTGCACATGATGCCTACAGATTTGTCACATACGGTATTAATATGTTTTGTGAACGTCAACTTTGAGTCTAATGCCAACCCGAGGTATTTAACTTCTTTCGCACAAGGAAGGGTATTTCCATGCTCAAGATAGAAAGGATTTTGGAGTTTATGATGAGGAAATTAAAAGAATTTTACACGGACTGGGGAATGAAGGTAAACTTTGGAAAGACGGAAAATGCGGTATATATGGACGGGAATGAGAAAGAGAATTTGTACGTTGGAGAGGATAGATGAAGAAAAGTGAAAGCCTGGTGGAAATATTTGGGATCAGTGCTGGTGGAATTGGGAAGGTGTGATAAAGAAGTGACCAAAATAACTAAACAGATCTGGAAGGCGGTGAAAATGCTTCACTCAGTCGTGTAGAACAAAAAAAAAAAAAATTCCAAGGAGAATGAAAAAAAAGTATTTTCTACTCCATAATAGACGGGATACTCATGTATGAGGCGGAAACCTAGACTGCTACGCAGAAGGTCTGCTATAAAAGTGAATGTTGTAGAAATGGATTATTATTGGAGGCGATGCATTAAAAAAAAACAGAATAAAATGAGGAATGTGGATGTAAGGTGGGAAAGAATGAAGGCTAAAAGTAGGAGGCTGAAATGATATGGACATCTGAGGAGAATATGTCCTGGGAGGTGGCGGGAAGTGGTAAGGAAGTGAAATCCTCCCAAGAACCAACAAAAGGAAGACCAACGAAAAGATGGAAGGAGGAGATGGGCAAGCAGATTGCGGGTCGAGGTTTGGGGGAAGGACACTGGTGCGATAGAGACGAGCGGAAGCGGGAAGTGACTTGACGGTAACCTACAATAACTAAAAAAAAAAAAAAAGTAGATTGACCGGAACTGCGCCAAACGGATTATTATTTTTAGATCTATCATTTTTTTTCCCTTGATATTAAAGAGGTTTTGGGAGAGGTAGAAGGTGATGCTGCCCTCAAAAGAGAACGGTTGGCTATGTTTAGCTTCTACCATTAATATAATCCTTGAAGAGAAGTAAACATTTACTAAAAATGATTTAGGTTTTGAAGGAAATGTATCGATTATACTTAACCCTAACTGAATGTTGAGTGAATATTTCACACCAGATTTTTTTTATATTTAGAATCGATTTATTTACATTTATATATTTGACAAAATGAAACAATAAATAAATATTATATAATCCTATAAAAAAAAACCTTTGGAATTATAAAAATAAAATAAAAAACGATTTATTTAATATTTTCACAACTACTGAATTTTTATTTTTTATTATTATTTCTCTTCCTTTTTTTTTTAGTGTTCCAATTTTATTTGCTGAAGTGAACTGAAAAGCTCCACCCTCACATAACCACCCCACAACACATATAGAGAACCACTTCACAAATATTTTATTACCGACTGCAATAAGGTTTATAGCAGCAGTCAGTCAGTCATAGAGAAAGAGTTTGTGGAGGCTGTGCTTTTGGCGACACAACCATAAAATCTACTACGGTCGTAAAACACTTGAAGACTTTTCATTACACATTCTATTGTGGTTGAATGATTAACGTTTATACTACTGCAATCGTTCAATATAAACTATTGCCTATGTCGCAATGAATAATATTATTTATATTTTTATTATTATAGTTTTTCCTTCAGTTTCTTTTTTTTCTTTTTTCATGGGAAAAAGTCTTGAGTTTGAAAGTGTGATTGTTTGAAACACTCACACGACATTCTCTTACTGAAGATAATCCTAATTAAAAAAAAATTTCTTTACATTTACAATTTTACTCAAACGTTATTACATAAAAATATAGGTGGGTATCGAAGCAGATGGAACTTGAATTTTACATTGTGGGCCAGAAAAGAGTGCCCATAACATTGGGATCTAATAATTCAAAATCATTCAAAAAAAAAAAAAAAAAAATCCTCAGAATCCCCAAAATCAATTCTTCTGGAAAAATATTTCAAATAAAAATAATACCTACCATCTATTTCTGCCAAATCATCAGTGCTGATATTTTCCGTGATAGCCCTGTTTATTTTTGTAGTCATCGACCGGTTTTGATCGTTAGCCCATCATCACTAATGTTATCACAAAAGTTTTGACAAAAAACATCGTGAAGAGATAGGCGAACGCCCAAAACTGGTCGATGACTACAAAAAGAAGCAGGCTATCATGGAAAATATCTTCGATGCTTTCCAGCTCTGCGGAACACAAACACAACAATTAAAGAGAATCATTTTAGCAATTTTCTCGAGGAAGTTCGTAAAAACTCAAAACCAGTTTCCGGTAAAATTAGCACTTCAATTGACCTATTTCCTTCATATTTTGCTATTTTTAAAAATACTTTTATTGATATTTACAACTGTATGTTGAAAGAAATGAAAGAAAATAATAAGTTTTGTAAAATAGTTTAGAATATTTTATAGTTTGAAAAATCTAATTTTATTAGTATTTTAAATGTATCTTGGTGCAGTGAAAAGAGTTAGGTACTGTAATTTGGGGTCATTGCTATTAGGGAAACAAAGGCACAAAAAACCGTTAAATTAATACAATGCTACTTGGCCAACTGTTTTGTTAGAGAGGGCATTCCTTCAGCACAGTCTGCATTCTGCTTCCAAAGCCAGAACACTTGCTTCAGGAATCGCTCTCTCAAACTCAGTGCCTGTGATAGAGATTTGCATTTATTCTAGATATACATCTGATTTATTAAGATATAATGGTGATATTGTAAAGTACTTAAACTTGCTTAGAGGATAATATATTTATTTTAAAAAACAGTGGTGCTCTCTTGATTAATACTAATACTTCGCCCTCTTAAACATATATACTTACAAGCCCTTTTACAAAACCGCTCGTGCTACTACGAACACACAACAACAACACACCAATCACATTTCAATGTACAATGCAATAAGCAAAAATGATAAAAGAAAATAAAGACATGATAAAAGAAAATAAAGACTATAAAAGAAAATAAAGACCGATAATAGAAAATAAAGACTGATAGAGGAAAATAAAGACTGATAAAAGAAAGTAAAGACTGATAAAAGAAAATAAAGACTGATAAAAGAAAATAAAGACATGATAAAAGGAAATAAAGACTGTTAAAAGAAAATAAAGACATGATAAAAGGAAATAAAGACTGATAAAATAAAATAAAGACATGATAAAAGAAAATAAAGACTGATAAAAGAAAATAAAAACATGATAAAAGAAAATTAAGAGTGAAAAAGAAAATAAAGACTCCTTCATATTTGGAATTCTAACTTTATTTCCAATGTGAATTAATGTGGGTAGGAAAACAATAAATGCTATTGGAATGGCACTTTAGGGGAAAGCTTAACCTAATTGCTCACTTAGAACACACAAAAAATAATAATTTTGGAAAATAAAATAGTGAATTTTAGCTAGTTCAAATAGTGTATTTTAGTGAAGGGGAAACAGCCAGGTACTATAAATTAAGATCAGTGCTATTGAAGAGACAAAGGGACAAGAAACAGTTAGGGTAAGACAATACACTCCCTCCAGATATACCAGTATTATTTGAAAGGATGTGGACAGTCTAAATTCTGCTTTCAGACAAGAACAGTCTGAATTAGACATTAAACCAGAACACTTGTCTCAGGACAACAATTGATTTAATAAGCATATTGTTGTGATATTGAAAAGTATTTAAATTTCTTTAAAAGATAATATATTTAATTTAATCTAGCAGTGTTTTCTTATTTATTTCTTATTACTTCTCTTTTCTTTAAACATACACACAAGTCCCTTTACAAAACCGCTGACGTCACAAGCTACTACACAAACAACACACCATCACCAATTACATTTTCAGTGTACTAACTACACAACCTACTTATTTATGTTTGAAAACGTTTCTGAGTAAGTAGAATTTATGGAGTTTTGCCTTCCTCAATTCTTGCTTTCAGTTTTGGCATCTCTTAGTTATACATATTATATGAAGTGATTTAAATTTAGTCAATCTTTATTCTACTGCAAACCACTATTAAATAACTGAATTCTAGAATAACGATAGTGATTAAGAGCATCGAAAAATATCATATACGGTCTAAAATAAAATGATTATTAACTCTCGCTGCCTCAGAATGTGGTTAGAATGGATTCAGTTCTGAAAACGTGAAACTAGCAATACATATATACGTATGTTCCACTAAGAGATATTCCATTTTAGTAATAGAAGCAAGAGTTATTGGAAAAGTAAATATCTGGATTATGGGTTTTTACTCTTTCACCTTGTCAATCCGGGCGTGGGTTAACAGTGGTTAGAGTACAAGGTCTCCTGGATAGGAGTTAAAACAGGATAAAGTCCACCTCTAACATTTTGGTTTCTCCTTCTACTTCTGCTTTCTTGATAAATGTTCTCTCAGCAGGAAAAACCAAGATGCCTTTAACTTTTTCCTCCAATCCTTTCCTCTCTTCTCATTGGTTGGTATATTTTCTCAGAGTCCAGTTTTGACCCTTTCTCTCCTCCTTCCCAGAAACCATCCCCAACTTGTTGAGAGGTTGATTCCAGAAACAAGAAGAAGACGGTAGAATATTTGGATTGGTTGTTATAGCACACTTTCTTGCTTTTACCCCTTTTACAACCCCGCACCACTAAACTCTGCCTTCGTAAAAATGGTTGGTTAGGTCAATAAAATATTGTTGGTAAAGTTAATGACAAGCCCACAAATTTATTCCTTTTACCAGCCTTGGTAAACATTACTTCAAATTTTCTACTTCATCTTCTTATCATGAAAACTGAGCATGAAACAAGAACTTTTTTACGAGCCAAAGTCTTTATTACAAACTTTGCTACCCATACATCGAAACCAATAATTTGCTCTGTTGATTTTTTGTGGAGCATTTTGCTAGTGTATTTATAAATTACTTAATATATTTTCTTTAGTGTTTGTTTCAATAATTTAATTTTCCTCTTCCTTTAAGTTGTGCTTTAGTGAGCCACAGTCCGAGCCAATTCCAGGCTACTAACCTGCCCGGCCAAAAGCGCAGACGTTTGGTGAAAATATGCTTTTTAGTAAAGGCAATTCTCCTCTCTACATGTATAGTGAGTTTTTCATAGAGACGTGACCATTACACAAGATTTGCGCACGAAACACGGTGATTTCATTCCCAAAAACTGTCTAATGTAAAACACTCATATGACTTTCTTATACTACTGTTAATACATTACGTATAAAATGACCACTTTTCTTTACTAAATATTAATACACCTTTGTCATAACTTTATATGCAGAGCTCGTGGAATATGAGTATAAGCACTATTCAGCTAAATAGAAGAACATTGATGATTACATTATTATCCAGTAGACAGCGCCAACATTGGAAAACCCAAATAACACTTGAAATTTAACGTCACTAATTCCGGAAGTACCTAACATAGTATATTTTGAAATATATGTTTCAAATAAATGCATACCAATCTTAAAGAAAAACACTATAGTCTTTTGATTATAGCAATGCTTCTAATGTATATTTATATTATATAGTGGTAGAACCATATACTTCACTGAAGTGGTATCTTTAGAGAAAAGCTTAACGTTACTGTTCCCCCAGAAACCATAAGGAAAAGAAAAAAGAAGAAATTTCCCTGGAAAATTTTACAAATAAAAGTGATAAGTATTTATGTTTTTTAGATAGTACACGAAGTTTAAAGAAAATCATTGATGCTGTATTCGAGAAAATCAAAAGACATTCTGTAAAGTGACCCTTCTGATTTTATGAATTTGGACAGAAACTTCAAGCAGATGCGATGATTAATTTACCTAAACGGAATTTCGAGTTTGAGCTTTCTGAAATTTATTCGTTCTTGAGATATTTTGTTCAAACACACACACACACATATATATATATATACATATATATATATATATATATAGTGTCCCATTTAAACGGGCCACTTTTAAAATAACTCTATAAACGAAGGAAGATATATCTAAAAAGTGAACATAAAGTTTGTTGAAGTATTTTTGCTCTAGTTTATGATGGTGTTAATGGTTTTTGATTTTATTGCCGCCAACACACCTTAAATAGGTGGTTGAAAGTGGCGATTTCCTTTTAAACCCCACTTTTTACTATTGTACTGAAAACTATTAATGAAATGAAATGACAAAAAAAAATGCCGTTAATTTCACTCCAATATTTCAAACTGTTGCCGAGATATTCATTCATTAAGATTAAATTTTCGTCGTTTTTCCCCCCTATTTCTCTGTTTCATAAAACAAAAATTAAAAGCGGATTTACTTATTAATTTCTAATTTATAAGCGATAAAACTTAAAATTTATTTTAGAACCATAAGGGACTTAAAAATCAGGTAAAAATCATTCAAACAAAACAATTTTCCAGTTTATTTATAAAAATCTATACAAAAAATATTTCTTATTTATTCAAAATGATACTCCTCAGCTTAAACGACACAAATGCGGTCGCTGCCCAACATATGAATTTGCTAATCGTATCATGTCTGGCGGAAAATTGCAAAGCAGTTTTGCATTAAGTCTTCTCTAGGTGCTTCTGGAGTTGTTGGTATCTTGATATAAATTATTTGTTTGAGATATCCCCAAAGAATATATATAAAGATCAATCGCTAAAAGAATTTTCGTACTCCTCAAACTTGTATTTCCGGTGAAAACTCTATATCGATAATT